>JBAMAX010001349.1:600000-803267 GCA_037043745.1 Chymomyza amoena
AAATTTTTAAAGGAAAATTTAGCAATAAGAACTATGCACTTAAAATGTTATATTTTATTTATTTTTATTATCGCTTTAATTATTTTTAGTTTTAAACTTTTTTTCACTAAACGTATTTAAAGATTTCTTATACTCCTTGCGTCAATCGAATTTGTGTGAATTTAAAATCCATTGAGATTGTCCGGTTTTTTCTATCTAAAGCGCGCTGACATTAAATGATAACGATTTACCGGCAAAGTTGGCAACGCTAATTGTTGAATTTATATGTATCTGCAGGGTGGCAAAGCTGCCAACTCGTGAAAACAAGAAAAAAATTAAATTTAAAAAATTGTATTTTAAAAGTTTAAGTAGAATTAATGGACTGTGATTTGTAATGCCTCAGGGAGAAGCCTCGTGAAAAGCAAATCAAAACTTACTATCTCTTTGCCCACTTCAAAGCTGCTTTCAACACGCCTCTTTTAATCTTTTGCTGGAAACCATCTTGCGATGGAACGATGTCTATAGGTCAGGCATTATCTTTTATGACTGTCATGGTACTAGCGTCTGCTGACATCGACATACTTTCTATCTACAATGCCACGTGGCCTATATCTTCAAAGATGTAAGGTATTTCACCTACTTGAGAACAAACATAAATGGAGTTACGCCGCGGGAAAGCTCTTTCAAGCCGGTGTAATTTTGGACTCAACTTATGGATGGAGTCGTTCGCAGAAGTGCATGCTAATGATCGCCACTCATTGGGAGTGCCCAGAAATGATTCTTTTGCTGAACGGCCTAAGCAGCTCACGACTCTCAGTCAAGTATGCTCTTTGTAACCCCTGAACAACCGTTCTGGGGGCTAGCCAATTGTAAGAAGGCGAATTAAGGCTTCGTGATCATGAGGCGATCCACAACGTAGCGTCTGTACTCAGAATGAGCGGTGGCAAAGGCGTCTGCTCTCCAGGTTAGGGGCGGCCTATTTAAAAGTGACCTGTTACAGCGAGCAGAGTTGACAGGACTGAGCTTATAACTTCCTGTCAGAACCTTGCTTCCTCACATATTTCTTTATAAACATTAGAGTAAATCCGAGGAATACTCATTCTCCAAGTGGTAACCCTGTCCCTGTGGCTAATCCATCTGCTTCGGCACCATGCACGACGGATTTGGAGGTGCAACCCCATGCTTTAGAAATAACAATAAAACGGAAACCATATGGCTCCACAGTAACAGGACATAAGAAGAAGAAGAAGAAGAACATACAAAAATAGCTCTAAACAGATCCCTCCCCATTATATTTTATGGCGTGGAATCACATTTGGAGCTTTCGAGAGAAATATCCTTCGACGAATCTTCTTAGCGAGCGAGAAATGTGGATAGTGATTTCAGTACTCAAATGAACCAAGAGGTGTAGGATCCTTGCGGAGACGCATGATGATATAACAGATCTGACTAGATCAGACGCATATGACTACAACGTCTGCGATGGATAAGAATGCTCCAGCTAAAAATGTATTCTAGCAAAAGTCACTGGAATGAAGTTGATCACAGGGATGCCCGATTTCTATCCTACGATGGAAAGACTAGGCAATCTTCGCAGCCTTAGAATCACCAATGAGCGCCGGCAAGCTCAAGATAGAAACCGCTGGCGAGGGATAATTTTTGTAGTTAAAAACTACAATCATTTGTGGATCTGTTATGCCAAGCTCTGTTGTTAAATATTTTTTTAAATTTATACTTTTTTATATTCAAATAAAATTGAGGGCTTTCTTAGTATTATCTTAAATATTAAATAAGATTTTCTTTGCGATTAGTTCGGCCTAGAAGCTTGTATGCCTGAAACTGTGTTTCACTGTTTTATAGGAAGTAATTTTTTTAAGCTTGAAGGGGTTCTTTCAAATTTGGTAGAGAAAATCTTTTTTTTTTGTACAAAAAATGAAAGCTACATATTCATAGAATATATGTTATGTGCGAAAAATGTTTTCGATGCGATTGATATTTATAGTAATAGATCGTCTTGAACGTATTTAAGTCGCGCGCGTTGATGGACTATCTAAACACTTTAAATGCGTTTTTGTAGGAACCACGATGTTTATCAGAATTTCCAGCACAGGGTATCTCTATCTATTGTTCCGATTCCCTAAATTTAAAGCATGTTTGAAAAGATATCATTTTTTGTATGGTTTATAATAACAATATAGATGAACAATTTTTAAATTGCTATTTTGAAGAGAGGTCAAACCAAAAAAGAAGGGAATTTTTTTTCAACGTCCACATTTTAGTTAATTTTTCATCAAAACTCATTCTGATTTATTATAAGCTATAGAGAATTTTACTAAACAAAAAACATTTTTCATTTCATTTACAAGAGGCTAAAGAACTGAAATTAGGGGCTGTTCTGCATGAAAGGCAGACATAAGGCGCCATTTTGTATTTCGTCGAAAGAAAAATGTCTAATTATTGTACAATAAAAATCGTATTTAATATTCAATCAAAACAGGAAATTTGTATGTCTTTTCATCATGCCATAAATACTTCCCAATATTCGAATTCCTTTCGGCCAAATTTTAAAGGAACTTCCTCTTAACTTAAAATTCTTAATATGAATAAATATTTAATATTGTAAATTTTTTCAGGCCTTAAACCATTATGTAAGCTTTTAAAACTACAAATTGTATCATCTTTACTTTTGACCAATTATGGACGGTTTATTTTCTGTCAACTTGAACACAAAAAACGAAAGTGTTCTATTCAATTGGCGCAAAGTGTATATTGTCTGTATATATAAAAACTACGCCTGGCTTTCCACACAATTAGTTGGGCATACAAATTGAGGTGCAGTGCTTTCATTTTCTGACTTCAGGCAACAAAAACATAAACAGCGGCAAGGACAACAAAAGAATGTTAAAAGTGGGTCGTTGGCATATATTTAACCCTGTCACAAAAGGATGCTGCCAACTTATTATCAAACAAACAAAATGGCTACAAACAAAGTGGTGTCACCTCTTTGGGCTTTGCTTACCAATTGTTTTTGTAGGCTGGCCGCATCACCACGCACTGGACCCAGGCCCAAGGTGCTCAGTTCCGTATCCTTGCGTATAACCCATTCCGTAAGCTCGCGCAAGGATAAAAGCAAAGCATTCCAATGTTCCGAATTTGATTCCAAACGATTTCTGCAAAGGAAACAAGAAGTAATATTTTTAGCCAAATTTTTCTAAACGTTACAATGCAATTAAATTTAATTTCCACTTTAGAACCGGAGATGCCAAAGGACCCCAGCAACTTGTGTTGATTATCTCTGCCCGGCAACGACCGCAAAATGTCAGTGACAATTTGTCTATTTTCTGCAGCCACGCCCCCACCCACGTCAGACACAATTCCAGAACTAAATAGCAAAAAGCCAGTACTACCAAACTGTCTATTAAACCAAGCACTTGCCTGTGCCCCAGGACATAAAGCCGGCGCAGAAGAGCCCAAGTGCTTGTCGTCTATGTTAAATTTCAGCTGTCGCCATAATTGTGAAATGCCATGCAATTTTATTTTCATTTTATTATTTGGACAAGGATGTGCCCCAATCCGCCGCGTCTTACACCTTATATACTACAACGGCCACTTGTGGGCATATCTCGGGCTTCTATTATTATGAGCAAAAAAAATATCTGAAAAATCTGCGAGCTACCAGCCGGTAATAACAATAGTCATCTGCTACTCTTCCCGCCATCATCTCCACTCCAAACCATATCATCTGCTGCTCTTTACCTCTCATCTGCATTGTGCTTTTGTCTGTTTATCTTTTGGCGAAATTCTTCGCTCGTTTTCCTTATTATTTTCGTATATATAGCTGTAAGAATATTTGCCGCTCTTATTCCTTTTTTTTTTTTTTTTTGGGTTGCTTTGCCTTGGTTGTAATTAAGGACTGGCTGTGGCAGGGCATGTAATTGAAGCCAAAGTTTGAATTTGGGTATATGGGTTACTGCTGCTCACTTTTATTTTTTCCCGCTTTTGTCCACTACTCCTGCTGCTGCTCCTTCTCCTTATCCTGCAACCCCACCAACACTCTATTCATGCATATAATAAAAGAAATAACTTGGGGAAAAAATATGCCAGTAACTTGTATTAAATATTTTTGTATTTGCAGGGTATATTTTTTTGCGCTTTCTTTTATATTTATTTGGACTGGTTTATGGTAATGTCTTTGCAGATTTGCAGCTCTGTAGTTGACTTGGGACCAACAATTAGTGGCAATGACAATTGCTTTGCATAGTTAAGAACTTGATGAATGTGGTCAAAATTTGTATAACTGCAAGTGACACGCTTGTTTGAGTTGCCAAAGTGAAGATTTTTTTTTGGGATAATTGTGGGTTAAGGGTTCTGCTAAGTGCCAGCTGAAAATCTATTTGTTTTTTTGTAATACGCACATAAAATTCAGTTTTTATTTGTCTAAAAATTCTCTTAAATTAAAATTTCTCTAGCGCCCTCTTGTCGTAATTCACAAATTTTCACATGCTCCCTCTAGCGTACAATTTTAGAACTTAACATGATTAATGCTTTCTTTTTGCTTAGCACATATTTTTTCAATTGCCCTGCTATGGCTTGCTGAGCGCAGGGGGCAGAGCCCTTTGGCCATTGTAAAGAAAGTTGGCAACGACGTCTACTGCGTGTCTGGCAAACTTGAGCTATAAATTAATGGTATGTGACCCCAAAGTTCTTTGACATGTCCTTTAGTCAGGTTGCAGATATTTAGCGGGTTGGTTAGCAGCAGTTTAACTTAGTTGTGCTGCTTAATTAGGCAGAGTAGAAAGAGAAACCGCCCAATTGTTCAACCCAATTTCGCTTGTACATATATAAACATCTTAATTATGCTCTTTAAGTCAATTAAAAGGAACCGCAAAATCAACGATAAATTTATGCAACATGGTCAAAAAATTGAAACAGTCGAGGAGTATTTAATACTGGAGAGAATAGTGCGGGAAAACACATTTTGCCAAGAATAAAAGAGCAACGGGCGCTTGCGCAAATTTTCCAGTATAGATCTTCAAGCAAAAAAAACTTTGCATTCAACTTCATCTTAATACTGCCCCACGAGATCTGGCTTGTAACAGATACCAACTCTCCTGCTCAAGGTGTCAAAATGCCATCAACAATTTTTATCTATACAAAAAGTGCAACCTGAAACCAATCGCCTATACAAAACTGCGATAATAGAGATAAACTCTCCACTGAAGCTTGCCGGACAGCTCTTGATAAGAACCCTAAAAGAAGCCTTTATAGATATCGCTCAAAGATCACATTGAGGTAAACAAAAAAAAAATTTATGGAAGCGTAAAGCCGCGGAACGAACTAAAGAACAAGAACATCTCCAGATAAGCATGCTGTACTGAAGACCTGTCCTCCGATGGGAGAGACAGGAAATGATGATGATGATGAACCACACCTTTCTTGGTAATTATAAAAATACACTAAATCTTCCAGCAAGCGATCTTTTTGACACTTTCCTAGTCAATTGACGATATTGAAAATTGTATACTGCACCCATTGGGTGCGGATTTGTTCAGATTTCATCAATGGAGCTTCAAATTAAAAAAATATATTATATATTCTTTATTTGACTACAATCTTCTATCGTCACCTATCTGTCTCTCTAACATTTGTATTAATTTTTATAATTAAAAAGCCTGAAAATAATATTACAGTCCCGAGGATCTTGTTTTAACAACATAAGAATATTCCTTTTAAGACCTTCGTGATTGAGACGTATATATCTAAATCTCTAGGAACAAAAGAGCTCATGAAATCTTACCAAATTAAAAGTTGACAAGGTGAATTATATAACTCTGTAGATTACAATGGATAGCTTTGAGCAAAACTTCAAAATTATAAAAATAATCAATGTACTCTTGGTCTCAACTTAGTCCACTTTCCCAAAAGTCTGTTTTTATTTAGCTAAGTCTCAAATTTTTAATATGTTTTCTAATAATTTAAAGAGTAGATTAATATCTAGCGAACTCCTTTGGCTCCAAAGCCACCACGAAGAATTTTACCCCTCGACGAAGCTCTGGTATGCGCACCTATTTGAAACCCGCCTCAGTTACTCTCCACAACAGCAGCATTCTGTCCGATAAGACCCTCTCTAACATTTTACCCAGAGATGATGAGACTAATTTTTCTATGTATTTCAGTGGTCGGAAGGGCTCTTATCCACGTTATGTAGAGGTCAGTGGTGGAATCGTCAAGAGGTAAGTAGCTCACATTTATCTATATGCATCCATATTTTTATTCCCTGTACCTATAGTTACAAAGTAGGTGCGGATGTTGGATTTGGTCTTGGGAGGACTCCCCACTTCGATGAGTATCTATATATGAGCTCAAAAAAATCCATGTGGATCCGCCACTGGTTATTCTAAATTTCCTCAATGTATGTTATACCAAAATGCTTAACCTCAGGTAGCGATTAAACCATGTCCGCCAGTCCGCTTGTATGAACACCTACATCTTGGAGACTATATGAGCTAGAGATACGAAAGTTTACCAACTCAAGTACATATTTCCCCAGAAGATGAAGTTTGTTCAGTTTTATTAGATTTGTAGAACCATTTTTTCTTATGTAAGTGGACTACAAGGCCCTGCTTTGGAAAAGTTTTTTTTGTAAAGATGCACTGATCGGGATAAAATTAAGTAGCTTGAAAGTTTCTTCCCGATTGTCTCCATAAGCTTTGAGTTGGCTGGAAAAGCACCAACCTGCTGTTGGGCTTTTATAGAAATCGGACACAATGCATTTACGCAAAAGTTTTTGTTCGATCCCTCATGCATGCTACAAAGGTCCCCGGGTTGGGCGTATTAATGTGAGGCAAAAACCTACAGCTGTCATTCCGTAAATTGAGATTTTTTTTGAAAAAAAGTTTTACGAAAACGATGCAACTCAAATAGTATTCCTTGATGACAGTTTGGCCCGGCTGAAGAATTTCATTATGAGCTGCACCTCAGAAATCGAGGACGACAGGACATTTTTAACATACTTTGTCGTGCTCTTTTCGTTCTTACTTTACCTTGGTACGATTTTTGATTATTTGATCGATTGGTTTAGAATCGGTACCAATTGAGATGAAACGCGCTTGAGGTCCAAAAAATCATTTAAAATTTAGTTCATCGGTCTTTAGTAATTCCCAATTTATCATAAATCGTAGAAACCTTTGCCATTAACAAATCAACAAATTTGTATCTTCTAGAAAGTCAAGGCATATTTTGTGCCAAAACCTTTAGCTTTCTATTTTTCTTCTGTACTGCTTGTCAGATCAAACACTTCCTATTCCTATTTATGCATAATCAATCGATGCTATATGTTAGACTTCATCTGTATATTTATAGGCATTAAAAATATTCCAACAACTACAACGCGCCATCAGCATATTTAATATTTTATTCATATCTTTGTCATAAAATCTAGCCACAAGTTGATCCGAATGTAAAAGAACGTTAACTGAATTAGCCTGGCTGCATTTTGCCAATCATGTCCGGATAAAAATTCCCCGGCGGCAGCCATTAAATGGCGTTAAAGTGTATTGCACAGACTGAATGAATGAATGAAAATGCCTTGCAAGCTGACGCGTTAATTAAACCAAATTAAAGTCAAGTTGTGGGCCACTTGCGACTGCCACACGCTCTCGGGGGGTGCCACCGACTACGGGGTTAAGAGCCGTGCAGCTCCGTTGATGAAAATACGAGAGAATAACAGTACAAACAAGCCAGACGCCCAACTGACAACGCTTTACGCCTGAAGAGACATGGATTGGGTGAGGGAGTGGGGGACTGGGTGAGTCGTTTGTGGTCCTTTACCAGATGAAAATCAATAAAACGAAACGCGTGAAAAGTGCCGGAAACTGACACAAACACAAGCCGTAGAGCAACCATGGGAACCATACTGTGTCACTGTGTTTTGTCCTACACGCGCTCCTCTGTGATGTGGCCAATACAGATGATGGACTATACTATATATGGTATATAGTATATATCGTGTATATACATCGTCATGAGATAGCCTGACAATATGATGAAATCGAGTGCAAACAAGCAATGGCGGCCAACAGTGTGACCAACGTTGTGTTTGTAATTTCCTCCATTTCATAAATAAAGCACACTGGCTTATACAAATATTTAAGCCTGCTTGATATTGATGCGTTGCCATCATGGGTTGGTTGGTGGGTTGGTTCTCGACTGGCTCGATGGATTGGCTTGGGTTGGATTGTAGTATTTTGGGATCTGATGTGTTGCACGTGCAGCTAAAAGAAGTAACAACTTGCAACAACATTTTGTATTCTCTTTAAAAATGCAAAATTTTGGAATCTTTTGAAAACTTTGGATGATATGGGTGGTATATTTTATAAAAGGTAAACACATTTTTAACTGAAAAGCATACGGGCTATATATAATTGTAAACCGAATAGAGTTTTAAGAATATGTCTTTGGTAGTACTATTAAAATATTAAAAAATTGGAACGAAGATCATACAAACTCTTTAAATCCAATGGGATTGAAATAAAATTTTCTTTGGATAGTTTCAAGGTATATCCCGTCCAGCACTGAGATTTTCTGCCTGATTAGATGCATCATCCGCAATTTTTGTTATGCATAATTTCTTCTGAAACTCAATTCTTTAAAAGATTACCGTACCATTTCAGCTACTTTCTACCTCATTAAATCTGGAAAGATGATTGAAGTTCTTGAGTAAATAATACAAAAGTGTAAAACTATAAACAAGTCCAAAAACTCTACAGTCATGACCATAAAATTTAAATTTATGAAACCGTGAATAAAGATTTTAAGGATAATACAATTTTGAACTATATTATAAATCAAATAAAAAAAAACGAAAGTTCGTTTTGGTTATGTTTTAAAATGACTGACAGCTTTTGAAGTCTAAAGTTTTTATTAAAAACATTTTTTTTTTAAATAATTGAAATCAAGATTTTAATTCTATTTAAAATCATTTCAAAAATCCTAATTCATAAAGATTTAAAAAATTCTTAATTCATGGAGATCTAAAAAATCGTTATTCATGAAGAAGCCTCAGATATTAATTCTACCTAAATTTATTTAGAAAAATCTTACTTCATGAAGTTTTAAAAAATTCTTAATTCATGGAGATCTAAAAAATCGTTATTCATGAAGAAGCCTCAGATTTTAATTCTATCTAAATTTATTTAGAAAAATCTTACTTCATGAAGTTTTAAAAAATTCTTAATTCATGGAGATCTAAAAAATCGTTATTCATGAAGAAGCCTCAGATTTTAATTCTATCTAAATTTATTTAGAAAAATCTTACTTCATGAAGTTTTAAAAAATTCTTAATTCATGGAGATCTAAAAAATCGTTATTCATGAAGAAGCCTCAGATTTTAATTCTATCAAAATTTATTTAGAAAAATCTTACTTCATGGAGTTTTAAGAAATTCTTAGTTCATGGAGATCTAAAAAATCTTAATTCACGAAGAAGCCTCAGATTTTAATTCAATCCAAATTAATTTTGAAAAATCTTAATTCATAAAGGAATTATAAAGAAGTTTTACCCATGCTTAATTGTTGATAGATGAACGGGTTGTTCTATATCAAAACAATTTTCGATTTCCACCCACTATATAATATCTATCCCGTAAAATCTTTTTCACATCTATTACATAGGAAATCACATACGACGTTAATAATATATTATTTAATGTTTTGCCGATCGAATTCCATTTCTATTATATTTTTTATCTTTCTAGTTCCTAAGGTTGCTACTAATATATAATCTTTCCAAAAATACTAACCTACAAACTTTTTTTTACATATTTATTTTTTAAAATATTTAATCTCAAAACATTTAAAAAAAATTATTGCGTAAATTTTGTTTAAAATTAAAAAAAAATTTTATGGCGGGGAGAAAGGATTTATCTAGTTTGTACTTATACTTAAAAATATAACCTTACTGGTTCAGTTTGGAAGCTACGAAAATAAACTATGAATCTATTTAAAATTATGTGAGTCTAAAAAACAAAAAAATTTTGAGAGTCTAATATATAAAAAAACGTGATTTTATCTATAAAAAATTCCAATAGCCATTTTGATTAACAAAGTCCACAAAAAATTAACATACTTCTATAAAATAGACTTAAGGGTATTCCCCAGTCGTACCCAACTTCTCTTGATCCTTTATCTTCATATTTTTTTTTCGCTACTTTGCCGAATATGGTTTTAAATGAGTAATGATGGCGTAGCTTGTTGTTTAAAAATGGTCGCCTGTATATAACGAAAATAAATGGCAATTACAAGTACAGACCCATGTATAATGCCTGGTATGCATTATTTCAATTTCGGGCTCATTAAAAATCAACAGCTAACAATATCATTTCCATTTCCTGTTTGCTGTTGAAATATTTCACCATTTAACATAGGCTTTGACTGTCTGTCATAAAATTTCTATGACAAATGACACCTTAAGTGCCGACTGAGCTCAACATGATGTCTGGCACGCCTCCAAACGTAACCCATAACCCCCCTGAGGCTTTTCCAGCCCACGTCCAACCACCACCCACTGCTAATGATGGGCGCCGCTGGCGACTTTCGACGCTTTTGTTTGCACTTTCAATGTGTTTTTTTTTTGGGAATGGAGTTTGGGTATAAAACCAAAGCGCGATTTTTCTTTGTCAGATGGCGGGCGCACAAATGTTTACGCCATTGTTGGCATTTTGGCATGTTTCCGTTTGCCAAGTTTGGCCACTTCCGTTTCCCAGAGCTTGTATTTGCTTTAACTTTAGCCTTACTTCTTGTTTGTCTTTTTTTTTTTGCTTTTTGTGATTTTGCTGGTTATAAATTTCTATGAAATATTTGGCCAGCTCTTGAAAAGTTTTACCATGCCCAGCTCGATTGCGTTTGTATTAGCCGCCCTGGCTTTGGCTTAGACGGGTCAACCGTGTGCAAAAGTTTTCCATGGGCTTTGAACTTTTGTCGTTTTGTCGTTTACTTGTTTCATCTCATATACAATATAAAACTTTCAACTATTGCTATTGTTGTGGCTACAGGTGTGCCAGCCAGTTCCATACCTGTCCAACTTGATTGCTATTTATTTTTATTTTTCTTAACCCCCCCACACCTATTTCGTGTGTGATGTGTGAAGATTGATGAACCCTGCGCAGGATAAAAGTATTTGTGGGTTTTGGCTTAAATCACATTTGAGCTTTGTTTGGCTTTATGAGTAAGGGACACTTTTGGGCCCGGCGCTTAAAGTAACTTGACAAAAGTTTATTATTAAGTCACGGTAGAGATTATTTTATTTTTTTTTTGCCACGTTTAATAAACTTTGTTAACCACAGCTGTGTACATTGTGTGAAGTTTATAAGAATAAACATTGAAGCTGAAAACCAGCTGTAGTAAGTAGATTGAAAAGGGATACAGCTGTCGAAGCTCATCATGGCAACAAATAAGTCCAATCATGCTTTTAGGCTTATTTTAAGAGCTGCCAAATTTTTAGGCAAAGACTTTTTAGCGCATCAATCTGTAAGCGCTTATGCGCAAAAAGTTAACAATGTTTGATTTATTTGGCTCACAAATTGCATTACTTAAGTAAGGAAGAATAAACTACGGCTTCAACGGTTGGATTATGCTATTGATCGTAACAACCTGAAAAGTCTCCACATCAAGGTCAAAATTTAGAAAGGGGCTCTTAGCATTTTCCAACCCCATGCTGCTTCGATGAAATTGGTAACCTGCTTACTACGGATGACGACATCCAGCAAGGATGGAAACGTGACTTGAGCAATCTCCTGTGTGGCGACTGCGGAAACGGAACATCAGAAGACTTTGAAATCAGTTCCAAGTCAAGTGAGGGGGTCCTACCACCGAGTCTGGAGGAGGACTAACTCTTGATCAAGCACCTTAAGAACAACAAGAGTGCCGGCTCAGATGGAATACAGGCCAAGCTAATAAAAGCGGCGGGCCCAGAAATCGAGAAATTTTTTACTCAGCCTCTTGGTACGAATTTGGGAAGAGAACTGTATGCCGAGGACTGGAATTTTGGTTTCATCTTCCCCATCCACAAGAATGATAAAAAGGAGTGCCAAAATTAAAGAGGTATATGCTTGCTGAACATACGACAGCATAATCAGGGAGCATCTTTATGTCGCCATGCAGTCTCTGAGCTCTGCGGTCGGCATATTGATGCCCAAATCAAACAGCAGAGTTTCTGATGGATGGGTCATGTGCATCAAATGCAGGAGAGCTGCCCCATGAGGCGTGCTCTATATAGCGACCCATTTGGGGCTCGACGTCGTGGTAGACCGAAGCAGCGTTGCTTTAACGCTGTACAGAGGTTCGTCGCGCGAAAGAAAAAGAAGAAGAAGTGAGGAAGTTGCAAACGAAGAAAGTTGTTCAACAGACCGTCTCAACTCGCTAATACATCCAACTTCGATGTTCTTCTCATGCATTGCAGGATTGCACAATCTTTTTAAAAGATACCGTCACAGCTGAACGTAAGAACCTTCCATCAGATATTGCCAACTTTATGAAGACCCAATCTTTTTCTTTTTAATCGGAAGTTCTTTTCGAAGCTATATCGCTTTCCTAAGATGCCAGAATGAGCCGAGGACTATCTGGATTGTAAGGTGCTAGATAATAGATTCTTTTAACGCTACAGTACAAAATCCCTCACTAATCAAGAATCAGGCGATTATTTGTAAGCCATTCAGAATTGAAGAGCCCCTTTACTTTGGCCACATTTTTATCAAGCCCTCAATTTGCTGGGCAACCGTCTCTCCCCAAAATCACGACGAAATGGTGTCAGTTCAACCAATTTTTTTATCCCTACCCACTTAAAATTAAAGTTGCAGCGAGACTCACTTGAACAATTCTGTTAGCAGATTCAGGAAAGAAAGATTCAGACCTATTAGAAATATGTCATATAGATCGTAGTCTGAACTCTTAGCAAGTCGCAATGGTCATGCCGCACTTATATATTCCCTTCCCGACGTATCGATCTGCCCTAGATCAGATCTATGATCACGGAACTATTTCATAATAAGAAATTTAGATCTTTTATCTAAGTCGGGAGACTTGCGCTGTTGGCAGCCCCAGTGGAAACCTCCGGTGACAACAATGTTTCACGGACGGGTCTCAGTTGGGTGTAGGTGTTGGAATCGTTGGACCCAATACCAGAATCTCTACCGCAATGGGCATCTGGCCCAGCGTCTTTCCAGCGGAGATTCATGCCTTAGAGATCTGCACCCTTAGTATCCTTCTCAATTGAACTAGGGGAGCAAACATATGCATTTATTCAGATAGCCAAGCAGCTATTAGGGAATTGTCATCCTGGACACTCGAGAGTGGATGGTAATTGGATCGCTGATGATCTAGCACGACAGGGTGCCTTCACCCTGTCTACATCTCCTAGGCCGTTTTGTGGTAGAGGTTGGTCCACAATCAAAACTATGATAAAATATGGATAGGAGATACTGGTTCTCTCTTTCGGGGCTTCGTAAAGCAAAAGAACTTGTCAAACCTTTGGATGCGATCAAGACAAAAGGTACCTAAAGCTTCTGGTAGCATACCTATCTGGCCACCACACTGTTAGATATCATTTGAGAAAATTGGCCTATCGGACTCATCAGAGTGCAGACTCTATCTAGAAGACGATGATACCGCCAGACATATTCTCTGTGACTGCCCAGCGCTGATATGGGACAGAGCCTGTCACATGGGAAAAGAACGGATTAGTCCCTTCCATCTTAGGTCAATACCAACAAAAGACCTACTGCTATTCATGCGGAAAGCGGAAAGTCTTTTGCTTTAATTTAAGGGTATGGTATAAAAGACCTTTTGGAGGCAGTGCCCTTCCCCTTTGTGAGAAACCCTTTTTTTCGGAAAATAAAAATTATTATATTTTTTTGTGTAGAACTATTAAAAATCACCAAAGTCTGAGGGTTAGATCAGAAATTAGAAAACTCTTTCGTTTCAAATCTTTCTCGTTTTTAGAAAACAATCTTTTCATAAATAAATAACTAGACACAAAACCGGATACACAAATTCCCTCTTGCGCAATCAACACTTTGCTTTTTAGTACCTACACTCCCATCGTGCTAAGATATTTAAGTACTTCATTTCCTATAATTCGGCGTGCCTCTCATCATCAGCAGCCCGACCTCCTTTTTGAGCTTCTTACCAGCTGCTGCTTTTACTCAAACTGCGACTGCACACACACTGTCACACCACCCCTCTCAGTCACTAGTATTCCACTGCCTTTATATTAATCATACGCACCGTGGCACATTTTATTCATTCATTGCTTCAGTCGCTTATGCGCCTTCCACTTAATGCCAACTTTTATGCCCATTTAAGCTCAAAACAAGTTACACTCCCTGCTCACTCCTCCCGTTCCACCCATAACTACTACATCCTAGAACTACTTAATAGCTAGGCGCTTGTTCGTTCCCCAGCATTACTCACAAGGCACAGGTACCAAAGTACCCAACAACAACAACGACAACAACAAACCGCTAAAAGCACTTACCTGATTGCAATACTTTTCGATTTTAAATTATTCCAACGTTGATTCATTTCATCCAAGCGACGTTGAAGCATAACCGCATCCTCTTGTGAGGTGAGCGAACCCAAAAGTTTGCGGCCGGTGCCATCGAGACGATCGTAAACCACGCGATGGGTTTCAATTTCCGATTGTAGGTCCTGAAAAGAAAAACCAAACAAAAGTACGCAAAAGTTAGGTAAGTGAGTTGGAAAAACACGCGGAAAAATGCTAATAAATTAGTGTGCCAAATTTATGCATAACTTCGATTGGCATCAGCAGCAACAGCAGCAACAGCTGTTTGTTGGCTTTTCTTTTGGTTTGCCATTTTCATTTCAATATTGCATGGTTTTGTGGAAAATGGCCTTAAATTGATATTAAAAACATGATATGCAAAGCTGCTTTAAGGCAATGCGGCAGGAATGTGCCAAAAAACATGAGAGCGCCTAAAAGCATGCAAACATTTTTGACAACACAATTCAAAGCAAATACAAACAAAGTTGGGGCGTAGTTAGGAGGGGTTGCTTTGGGAACCATATGTGGGGTTTTTCGTATGTGGTTGATTTAGAGACAAGAAGGAAGCCGAAAAAAAAGTACATTTAAAAATGAACTTAATTTAAAAAAAAGGGGAGGATGTTGGTGATTTATTTAATCAGCGTAAAGGAAATCGTTGCTCCGGCGACATATCTTCTATAGCGTTTTTGTGGCCGTCGGTGGCGTAAGTGGTAGCGTACTCGCCTCTAAAACCGAAGGTCGGTGGTTCGATTCCTCGCCATAGAAAGTCTTTATTAATTAAAGACACCGCCGTTCGGATTCGGCTATAAACTGTAGATCCCTGTTCTGTTCTAAAAGTTATTAATAGAGATCCCCATGCCCCTCCAAGAAGTCAAACTGGCAAACAGGGAATTATTATTATCTCTCCACTTTCTAAAGTAAAAGTTTCATAAACCCCTTCCCAAAAAAAAGTAACCTACTCCACTGTCACTCAATCATACACGTGGCCATGACTCATGGCAAACACATTGGCCGTACGCCTCTGAAAAGGATTAAACGCTCGTCATTTGGCACAACGAGCTGGCTATGAAATTTTAGCCAACCTTTAGACCGGGTTTAAACCGAAACTGGCCATCAATAAAGTCAGTTGGTTTTTGGGGCTTTTGTGCTTGTTGTTCGTTGCGTTCCAACGCTGTGTTGTTTTTGTTGCCAACATGAGTGACAAGTTTTTAAGCTCCATTGGCCCCGAACCCGATTCGGAGTTGAACGAGGAGCATACACTGCGGTCGCTTTACAAATTATTAACCGCATTCATTTGCTCAGCCCCCCCACCGTCTGCGTTGTGCCTAGTTCTAGGATGTTTTGCTCCGGCACCGAGGAGCAGCTGCTGCCTGGTTCATATTCTCTGTGGGATGCTTCTCATTTCGGGCTGTCATGTTTTTCGGTGTTCTTGTGTCAGGTGTTTTGGCTGGCAAGGCTTAAAAATATTCAGCTTTTCAGTTTGTTGTTTTTGGGTTAGTCAAAAATGTTCCGAGTTATTTGCAGTGGTTCAGTTCTTGTTGTTTTTTTGTGGGTTTTTTTTAATTGCCTAGTCTCTGCGGGTTTTTGTTTTTGTGGTGCATTTTTAAAGAAGATTTTGAAGGCTTCGGTTTGATGTGGCTTAAGTTCGACTTAGGGGAATTTTGTTGAATGGGTTAGAAAGTGTTATTGAGCCAAAAAGAAGAGTTAATAAGTCCACAAACTTGGTAAAGAAAGAAATCGGCTTTTTTTAGATATGATAGCAAGGGTGAAGCTGATAACTTTTTAATGAATTTGTTTTTTTTTTCAATATCGATTATTTCTTGATTTATCGACAACTAATATTTAGGCGAACTTTTACAACAGGTACTATATATCTCGTAATAAATCACACATAAATCACATCTTCATCAACAAGTCAATCATAGAGAGTCTACTACGTATCCAGATCACATCTGGCCTCTGAACAGGTAACACTGGTCATGCCGCACTTATATATGCCCTTCCGGTCGTATCGATTTGCTCTAGATCAGATCTTATGATCACGGAACTATTTCATAACAAGAAATTTAAATCTCTTCACCCAAGTCGGGAGACTTAGACTGATGGCAGCCCCTGTGGAAACCTCCGGTGGCAACAATGGTTCATGGATGGGTCCAAAACTGAGCAGGGCTTAGGTGTGGAATCATTGGACTCAACCAGGGCCGTAGCCGGGTAGGCGCGAGGGGGCGATGAGCGCCCCCTGAGCTGGGCTAAGCGCCGCCTCAGCTGAGCAGGACTCCAAGTAGGGCCGTAGCCAGGATCGTCATTCAGTGGGCGCTCATCGTCCCCTCGCGCCTACATGGCTCCGGCCCTGCTAGGCGTCCTGCTCAGCTGAGGCAGCGCGAGGGGACGCTGAGCGACCCTTGAGTGACGATCCTGGCTACGGCCCTGGACTCAACACCAGAATCTCTACCGCAATGGGCATCTGGCCCAGCGTCTTTCAAGCAGAGATTCACGCCATAGAGATCTGCGCCCTTAGATTCTTTCTCAAGGGAACTAGGGGAGTAAATATCTGCATTTATTGAGATAGCCAAGCTGCAATTACAGCATTATCATCCTGGAGCATCTCCTCCAGGATGGTTAAAGAATGCCAAAACTACCTCCAAGCCCTGTCCGCGAAGAATAAAGTCGTGCTATGTTGGGTGCCTGGACACTCAGGAGTGGATGGTAACACGATCGCTGACGATCTAGCACGACAAGGTGCCCCCACCATGGCCACATCTTCTGCGCCGTTTGGTGGTATTGGTTTGTCCACAATCAAAACCATGAGAAATAAATGAGCTGCAGGAGAACATAGGAGATACTGGTTCTCCCTTCCGGGACTTCGTCAAGCAAAAGTGCTTGTCAAACCTCTGGATGCGATCAAGACAAAAGGTCTTGGCAGAGCGGACTTAAAGCTCCTGTTAGCATACCTATCTGGCCACCACTAGATACCATCTGCAGAAAATTGGTCTATCGGACTTTTCAGAGTGCAGGCTCTGTCTAGAAGACAATGAAACCGCCAAACATATTCTCTGTGACTACCCAGCGCTGGTATGGGACCGAGCCTGTCACATTGGAAAGGAAAGGATTAGTCCTTTCCATCTTGGGTCAATACATATGTACAAAAGACCTTTCATGTGGAAAGCGGAAAGTCGTTTGCTTTAATTTAAGGGTTTGGTACAAAAGATCTTTTGGTCGCAGTGTCCCACCACTTTATAAGGATCCCTTTTTTCGAGAAAAAAAAAAATCTTGTAATAAAATAAAATAAAGCTTTAAAATTAAAGAAAATTTAAGAATGATTGAGCTTCCAAAGCACAATTTCAAAATTAGGAATGAATATCAGAGTCAGGCAAGAGTCAAGAGCCAGAGTCAAGTTTAGACACCTCCATTACATACTGCATCAAATTGGGTATCTGGAATTATGTGAGCCAAACGTACAAGGAACATGACATTTTCATATAAAAGCGGCCTGTTCTACTACCCCGTATATCCTGAAGGAGGCCATCTAATAGAGCCTACTCTAAAGCACTGGCTTTAGAAAAATTAGTTCAGAAGCTCTTGATTCCACTTAAACATTTACAAACTTTCTAGGACATATTCTAAATTAATTCAAAGCCAACCAATTTTCATAAGAGTTTTTCCCCCCTAAAATTAAGTGCCAATCCCCAGCAGCACATTTTATCAAAGTAAAACACACTTTTAGATTTTCCTACTTAGTCCTTGAGCTTATAACCTTAACCGAGTTGTTTCTGACCCTAACCATGTTTGTTTTTCCCCTTTCTCAACAAAAAATCTCATTTATGGAATTTCTCGTGTTTTTTTTTTCGTCAAAAAAAACCGAACCCTCTATTTAAAAACGACAACAGGCCACAGCTTAAATCTAACAGTATGGACATTACTAGTAACCAAAATGCTCCAGAGGCCCCAAAGGCAGCAAATAAGCTCAAAGCGAAATACCAAAAACCAACTACCCCCATTAAGTGGATAGGTAGGGGTTGGTAGGAAAACTAATACGAAAATCCTCCCGCAAGTTTTGTTAAAATTTTAAAACATTTTTTTTTGTTTTTTTGTTAGTTACTCTGGAACATGGCGAGCAACTTGTTTTTTGGCCAACGCGAAAAACATTTTTAATTAAAAAATATTTTTACAACATTTTCGTGTTGCAGTTTTTATGAAGGATTGAAGCAGCAGCTAGTTCGGAATTAATATTTTTTTTTCGCCATGTTTGTTGCCTTAAATTTTGATAAATGACTTGCATAAATAATACCTAAGCGAAATAATTAGATGTCCCAAAATAAGTAGAAAAATCTGTCGCTTTAACAAACATCTATATAAAATATAAGAAATAAATTTTAATAAATTTTTTAGATTATAAAATGCAAACAAACTGTCAACATTGCATTTTGCATTTGAAGCTAGCTAATTCAAATGCTACGCGTACAACGCTGCGTATGATTAATATACATTTATTTTTTTATTTATGCCCACTGCCGTTGAACTTTCCGCTTGGCACTTGGCTGGCGTTGAAGTCAACGTCAGGATCAGCATCAGCCAGACGCCTTCATATAAACATATATACACCTACTATAGTATTAGTATATATACTATATGCTGTATACTATATATATATATATAGCTACTGCCACTCAGGGGATTTGGGTTAATAGCCAACACCAGGCAGTCAGCAGCACATAAAAAGGCAACAACAACAAAGGCCGGCTAAAGGTGCTTGGGCGTACTACGTGAAACCGTCACAAAATAATGCCACCGTTTGTTGTGCCCCTAAATGTGGAGGGGCAGCCACCTGGCTGCAAACAACTCAAGTCAAAGGCAAATAACAATAAGCAAGTCGGTGGGCATATACATATAGTGTTGCCACATTATGTGGCAAGGTGTTGGCAGCAAACAGGAGCGGGGGGAGGGAGGATCAGGCAAATGCTGTGGCAGCTTAGCAGCTAGCTTGTAAACTGACACACTAAGTCCCTAGTCTGAGCTCACCTGCAGCAGACACGCATGGCGGAAAAACAATGACAAACATGTGTAGGTGTGTGTGTCTAAGGATGTGTGTGTGTAGGTGTGTGTGTGGGCTATGGAAGGATGCAAAATAGTTGAGACACAAAAGACAGCTGGCCGTAATATTCAAAAGAAACTGAGTTGAAGGAATGATAAGAAGTGGGCATCAGGTCGACTATTCTATGCGCTACATAGCGGATTTATTGAACTAGTTCAATAGTGTACTAGTTCGGTGAACCAAAGATTAGGAGTAAATTTGAAACTTAAGTTAAAGTAAATTTGAAATGAAATTCTTACCGCAGTTACATTACTTTAATAGAGATAGAGGGGGATCAGTTCAGGGATTTGAGAACTTAAGAGCCAAGCAAATAAAATTATTTATTATTTATTGACCCAAATGGGTCAACCTAAGCAAAAATAATTGGTCACGTGTTATGATATTATTTTTCGAGTTTAAAGGAAGATTGAATGAAATTAATCAATGATCTGAAAAATGTTACCGATTTGTCGACAGGATGAAGATTGCACTTTAGGTTGTACTGTAGGTAATACTGTAGGTTGCATTGTAGGTAGTACTGTAGGTAATACTATAGGAAGTACTGTAGGTAATACTATAGGTAGTACTGTAGGTAATACTATAGGTAGCACTGTAGGTAGTACTATAGAAGTCCAGTAGGTAGCACTGTAGAAAGTACTGTAGGTAGTATTGTAGTTGGTATAAGAATAGGAATCGAAACTAACAAAGGACCCTTTAGGGTATCTCGCCTCTCTTGGCTAACTTTTGTTGAAAATATTGGAACTTGGAAAGATTTAAATTTTGTTTCGCGAAGGAGTCTGTAAAACATTTTTTGTTTTCTTGGGGCGGGAATTCCCTGCTAACCAAGCAGATGGTAGAGCTTATTAAACTCTTAAACGGAAGTTCTTTCAAATTTGGTCCAGAAAATCGACTTATTTTTTTTATAAAAAACTAGTGAGCCCGGCAGACGTTGTCCTGCCCAAACTTTTTGAATACTCTTAAAGTAAACAAACATTGTAAAATTCTCTAGTTAGCTTATCTGGAAAAATATAAGATTTTTAGATTAGTTTGCATCGCGATTCAAACTTGCACCATTATAAGTCGAATGTAGCGCTTCACGGGTCTGTCTTAACCGAATTCCTTCACGTACATTGCGATCTTCAAGTTCCTGGGCTGTAGGATTAGATTGATAAATAATTTGATTCGTTGCATTTCTCCCAATTGAAACACATCATGCATTGATCGATTAGGAGACGGCATTCCCTGTTCTTAATGATTGAAATGAAGGGGGACCTCGAACAATCAATAACAGTTAACAATACCAGTTTTTGTATATATGCCAATATACACACAAAAACCAAAAAATGCTTATATCTCACGAACCAATAAACACAAACACATCGCAATAGGCTTAAAACCTCCGAATTGACAACCTCCAACAAACGCAAAATCAGATTCGAAATTTATCAACGCGTTTTTGAGAACACCCGTAACACGTAAAACATAAGTTTCTTTTATATACGAGTTGAGTTCAAAAAGTAAGGTGACTTAGCCAATTTCGCGGGCAACGTATTTTCGATTATCAATTTTTTTGTTTTGTTGTGTTGGTACACACTTCCCGAACATCTGTACCAAATTTCAAGTGAATGGAATTTTTGTTTGGTTGTGAGAGGCGTAAAGGTTAGAAGTGTTTTGCGTGCTCAACGATGCCCGCGAAATTTAAAACCTTGACCTAACTTTTTGAACACACCTCGTATATAGATGAAAGTTAGAAGCTAAAGCTCGTAGAATATGTGTCCCAAAAGAATTTTCTATGCAATCGATATTTATAGAAAAGCCGCGCGCGCTGAGGGCCTTTCTAAGAATTTTAAACGCGTTTTTTCACGGAACCATGTTTTTCATCAGAAATTCAAGCACAGGTCTTCATCTTTTGTTCGAATTTCCTTTATTTAAAGCATGTTTGAATGGATATAATTTGTTGTATGGTGTAAACAAAAAAGAAAAAAAAATTTTTTCAAAATTCCGCATTTCAGTTCATTTTTTCGCAAAACTCATGCTGATTTAGTACAAGCCATAGAGAATTCATTGATTTCAATAAACAAAAGATTTTTTAATTTTATTTCAGTACAATAGGCTAGAGAACTGAAATACGAGGACGATGTTCTACGTGTAGAGGCAGATAGGAGCCGCTATATTGAAGTTCGTCGAAATAAAAATCTCAAATTATTGTAAAATACGAATCGCAGATAACAATGAAAAAAATGAAGTTTGTATGTCTTTTCATCATACCAAAAATAATTCCCAAACTTTTTATTCTTATCGACCAAATTTAAAAGAACCTCCCGTTAAAACAAAAACATAGGCCAGACGATATTTTCATTCAAGGTGTGAAAAATGCTTCTAATTGCCTTGATTTTGAATATATTTTATTAAGAGTTTCACAGCTTAAGCAAAAAATCAAATCGCATTAAAAACTAACAAGGTACTTAAATGCTTATCCTTAAATAAAAGTCAATTCCTTGTAAAAATTATATTGCTTGTTCCATCTGAGTGTTGCCATAGTTCCTAGATAAGAAATGGCGTAAAAATGTATCACAGCTCGTCAGGCACTAACATAATCTCAAAAAGCCCCATTTGATAAATATTTACTTCCGATTGTTCTCTTCATCAGAATCCAAAGTTAAAAAAAACAATCGCGTTTGACTGATCACGACATCTTTTCACATTCCAATATACAAATAAATAATTATTTAGTAAATCTAATGCTAAATACATATTTAAAATAAAAAAAATAAATTTTTTTTTGCCTCTTTCTTCACAGCTCTTTGGCTACAAATTTTGCTTCAACATTTCACACTATTTCGCTTTAGCATCCTTAAATCATCAACTTAGGCAACTGGAGTCTTTTGAAAGGAACTCAAATTCCCTTGCAACATAAATAAAGCGACAATTTAAGCCGTTCAACAACTCGCTCACTTTGAAGTAGCGCATTAAAACAAACAACAAATTTATGTATATTAAAAAATAAAAGAAATAGAAATAAAAATAATACAAAGAGTAAAAAATAAGAGTCGTAGAAAACTATAAGCATAAGAAACACCTTCAGCTAAGTAAAAATGACGACTGTTGATGATGGGCAGGCAGGGGAGATGGGTCCAACTAAAAGGGGTCAAAGCACATAACGAGCTGAAAAAGATGCTTTGAATACAAAACAACGATGTAGGATGGCAGGCATAAAGAGCAGGACAACTAAAGCAGCAATAAAAAGCAAAATACAATGAAAACGACATAAAGAACTACAAAAAAAAAGGGGCGGAAAAAGAAAAGCTGACTGCGGTGAGGACTGAGGTAAACTTGAGACGATGCAAAAGGCAGCAGAGCAACCAAAAGGATTATAAACGTAATGAAATGAAAGAGTATGGTCAAAAAGAAAAATGGTGGTGAGTGGGTAAGAAAGATAAAGTCAAGGTGGATACATGGCCGAAAACTATTTGGTAGGCTATAAAAACTGTACTATATTGAGAGCAGCAGTAAATTAAGGATGCTGTGCTGGAAACACAAAGTTAAGTCAGTTTTTGGGACTTAAGGTCTACGTTGTGTTTGGGTAGATTTGGTATTTTTTTTGTAAATGGGGAACAAGCCACAAAGCTTGTTGGTTTCCAAAGCTACTATGTTACCATGTCAAAGAATATCTAGTTTAAATTGACAGAGTTCAGAACTATTTATTGTAATTTTTTAATTTATGCTTTTTGCAGTTTCTTCGATGCATTCTGAGCCTGTAGATCCTACAAAAACATGCAATTTTTTTAATTTTAGATCAGACGCATGATTTATGAACCAAGATATTTTAAAATTGTAGTGAAGCGGTGGCGATTTCTGCTACACAAAGACTCTATAGAAAGCTACTTAGTGCAGGTGGACAATTACCCCCATTAACTTTTGTTTTTTCCATCTGCTCTCTGGTGGAAACAGATCACAGTACTTGTGACTAGATGTAGAGAGCCATCGAAAGTACTATCGGCACTATCGATGGTTAAGCACTATCGAGTTACCATCAATAGCAGCCAGACATTTACGATAGTGCCGATAGTGCTATCGATAGTTCTCCGATAGTTTTCACATCAACAAAAAGTACAATTTGCGCGTTTATTTGTGGCGCCTGCTTAAAAATATTTGTGAAAAAATTGATTAAAACAGAGATACCTCAATAAAAACAAATGGATCGCTTTCTTCAATGAGGTAAAATGTATACTTTTAAAGAACAGTATGAACTCGGTAACCGCAACTAATAGAAATCTAGTTAATTTCTCTTATTGAGGAGGTTTCAACAACCGAGGAAAAATATATAACTCGTCTCACTTAGTTTTTTCAGAAATAGGAAAAAGGGTGACAATGCCATATTTCTTAGTGTTGCAAAAATCGAGGAATTGCGTGTATCGAGGGTTGCGATTACCGAGTTCATACTGTAGCTATGAAGTATTGGGTTGCCCAAAAAGTAATTGCGGATTTTTCATATAGTCGGCGTTTATAATTTTTTTAACAGCTTGTGACTATTTAATTGTATTTTTTCTTTTGACATTTATTAGCTGTCACTATTAGCTTGCTTTAGAAAAAAAGTGCGCGTGATTTTGTTTACATTTGTTTGTTTGGCGCCCTTTTTAAAATGGAGTCCACAAAAGAGCATTTCCGTCATATTTTATATTATTATTTCCGTAAAGGAAAAAACGCAGAGCAGGTTGCTAAAAAATTACGTGATGTGTATGGTGATAAAGCCTTAAAAGAAAGACAGTGTCAAAATTGGTTTCGCAAATTCCGTTCTGGAGATTTTTCACTTAAAGATGAGCCACGTTCAGGTCGGCCAAATGAAGTTGATGATGACCAAATCAAAGCATTAATCGAATTGGATCGTCATGTAACTGAGCGTGAGATAGGAGAGAAGTTAAATATACCAAAATCAACCGTTGATTATCACATAAAAAGTCTTGGACTGGTGAAAAAGCTTGATATTTGGGTACCACATGAATTGAAAGAAATTCATTTAACAAACCGAATCAACGCTTGTGATATGCATCTTAAACGCAATGAATTCGATCCGGTTTTAAAGCGAATCATAACTGGAGATGTAAAATGGATTGTTTACAATAACTTTAATCGAAATCGATCATGGTCCAAGCATGGTGAACCAGCTCAAACCACTTCAAAGGCTGATATCCACCAAAAGAAGGTTATGCTGTCTGTTTGGTGGGATTGGAAGGGTGTGATATATTTTGAGCTGCTTCCAAGGAACCAAACGATTAATTCGGATGTTTACTGTCAACAACTGGACAAATTGAATGCAGCCATCAACGAGAAACGGCCAGAATTGATCAATCGTAAAGGTGTCATATTCCATAAGGACAACGCCAGACCACACACATCTTTGATGACCCGGCAAAAACTGAGAGAGCTTGGCTGAGAAGTTTTGATGCATCCACCATATAGCCCTGACCTTGCACCATCAGACTACCATTTATTTCGATCTTTGCAGAACTCCTTAAATGGTAAAACTTTCGGCAATGATGAGGCTATAAAATCGCACTTGGTTCAGTTTTTTGCAGATAAAGGCCAGAAGTTCTATGAGCGTGGAATACAAAATTTGCCGGGAAGATGGCAAAAGGTTATCGAACAAAATGGAAATTATATATTTAATTAAAGTTCATTCTAAGTTTTATTAAAAATGCATTTACTTTCTTTTAAAAAATCCGCAATTACTTTTTGGGCAACCCAATATTTTGACTATGTGTCGAATTTAAGGTAAGCGTCGGGACTCCCTCACACTCAGTGTGTCGAGGGTTGAATGGCAGGAATGCGATTGCAGCAGCACGGACTCGGAGTAAGATTTGGCGACCGAGAGGCAAACACAAAAAAAGAAAATCTCACATGTATGGATATACTATAAAACGTCAGATGACAAAAAATTGACGAGGTGCGTTAATTGCGGAAAGGAGTACAAAACCAGCGGCAATACTTCAAATTTGCACGATGATCTGAAAAGATTCCACCCTGGCTTGGAAAATCATGTCCCAGATTCCAGCACTCCTGCTGCAGGTATTTCGGCGGATACTGACAATATCGCATTGACAAGCGGCAGTTGTAGATCGTCGATGCATTCTGTAGCTTCGCTGAATTGTTTCGGAGAGGCGAACCAGACTCAATGAAGAAAATGTGAACATTCTTTAATTCTGGAACCAAAACTTTTGGATCGAAAAACATTAATATCGTATATGAATTTTCATGTTTAAAAAATAAACAAACTTTAAATTTAAAACCAAATATGTATATTAACGACTATCGTCGACTATCGCTAGCACTATCGTCAAGTATCGATGGTTGTGAAATTAGTATCGTCAACTATCGATGGCGCCTACTATCGATAGTTCTCCACCTCTACTTGTGACATGCTCTCTACATATAGACAGGCGGCCATTCACACCAACCGATCATAAGTAAAGCACCTGTCCAGTCGATAAAGGCACTGAAGCTTCCCAAGTCAAAGTACTGAAAGCTAGCACTCATATGTACGTACTATATAAAAAATTCACACATACATGCATATGTTATATACACATACATACATATATGGTAGGTGTAACTACAAACTAAAGTCCCAAATCCTTTTTTCAAGTTTTGACTTGAACTGTCGACTTTTGCTCTCTGACTTTGGATACCTGCGGAGTACCGCAAGCTAATATGCTTGGTTAACTGTTTATGTGTTTGTGTGTGTATCTGTGTGTGTTTGTGCATCTGTATGTTTGATTGTGTTGTGTTTGTGTGTGTGTTTATTCTGCCCCAGTATATTTGCTCATTGCAGCGTAAACTGCACAGATAAGTCAAAGCCAAGTGCTGCCAAAAGCTGGGAACAAAGTTGGCTGGCTCGTTTAAAGCTACCTAAGTTTGTTATATACTAAGTATATAGTATATACGTTCATATGTACATATATACCTACACATACTCAAACTTCTACATATTGGCCAACTTGATAGTTATGCATTTTTGATTTGCTTTAGTTTAGTGCTCTGCTTTGCAATTCACAAAAAGTATTTTTATTTATTTGTATATTTATTTATATATCTTTATATGTAGTTGTCCTGACTAAAAAAAAATAAAACAAAACTAAGCAATTTTCTAAATTGACAAACAACTTGTGCCTTTGATGGCTCAAAAAGTTTGTTGGCCATGTTTTTTATTTTATTTGCGCAAAAGTTGAAAACATTGCTAGCAACAAAAAAAAAAATGTTAGAAAGATACTTTTGCTCTAAACTTGATATATGCGATGTTTAATACATTTTTAAGTTTAAATACTAAAAAGTTGTAAGATGTGAAGTTGTAAAGCTATAAAATAAGTAACATGTGTTATTTTATTGCGAAAATATACGGAAGGATTTTGTTTAGCTATCGATAGCACTAATAAATATATCGATTTAGCTCGTATAACTGAATAACTAGTTTTTTAACCATTCTTAAAACGGAGAGAGGTACTTTAATATACATATTTTTTCAATTAATAACGTTGATATAATTATCGATTATAAGTATTCTCTTTTGTTTTGAGATCTAACCAACAAGTTTTTTAACATCTGCAAAACGGAGTCATTGAAAAAAAAGGTGGAACTTAAAATGGAAGATTTCGTTGTATTTTGATTTTGGTCATATAAATTGCTACCAGCTATATTAATTTTTATTTTTAATCCATTTATGGATTTTAACAAAGATGGCGACAACACTTCATGGATATAAGCTGTAATCAACCACCCAGACCCTCGACAGTGAGAGAAATTGGTAACGCAATTAGGAAACGAAGACGCAACAAAGCAGTTTTTTGCCGAAACATTGCACCCACATTTCACGCGGAATGGGAGGCTGAGTGTGTGCATCATCTTGGAAAGTAGGAATAATCATCAAGCTACCAAAGAAAGAGGTAACTGCAACAACTGGCGAGGAAAAACTCTGCTAAACACTAGTTAGAAAATACTTGCAACTTTACTGAACGATCGCTTCAAAAAAAAATTGAACCAACAATTCGCGATGAACAGGCAAGCTTCAGACCACATAGGAGTTGCGTAGACCAGGCTAACACACTCCGCATAATAACCGAAGAAGCTGTGGAGTGGCGCACACCACTGTACCTCCTGTTCATCGACTTCAAGAAGGCCTTCGATTCAGTAGACAGAGCAGCGATATGGCTGGCATTGGCGAGGAATGCCAGTCAACATCGTATCGATAGTAAAAGTGATGTACGATGATGCGGACTTGGCGGTACTACACAACGGAAAAATTAGTACACCTTTCCAAACAAGCACCGGTGTTAGGCAAGGATGCCCCTATCACCACTTCTATTCAATATAGTAGTTGACGAGTTTATGAGAGATGTATGCAGGTCTAGGCGTGGGATTACGTGGAGTTTTACCCATCATTTGGAAGACCAGGATTACGCGGACGACATTTGTCTCATCTTTCATAAATTAAGTAATGCAAGCCAAACTGAATGATCTCGAGTTCCTTGCCAGCAAAGTTGGACTCTCGATAAATGCAGCCAAAACAAACGCTATGGGTCTCAACCACACCAGCCCAGGTAGCTGTCTTTCTCGATAGTTTTTCATACATTGGTACCACAATTTCCACCAGTGGTGGGGTGGAGAGGATATAGACGCTTATTCCGCATATTGAGAAACCATCAAATAAGCAGAAGAACAAAGCTGAGGATCTTCTTTGCGAGCGCCAAATCCATCTTGTTGCACGGCAGCGAGAAGTGACTGGCCCCGCAGAGAATGATATCAACAGTACAATCATTCGTCAACAAGTGCCTTAGAATTATATGCGGGATATTCTGGATCAACAGGATATTAATCGTGGAACTATAGCACTACCATGTTCTGAGAAAAGACCTAAGCACCATCATCAGGATGGCCTGGGAATGGAACCCCCAAGGAAGCAGACGGGAGAAAGGCCAAAGGCAACCTGGCGTCGTACAACACTAAATGAATTGTCCCAACGCTACATCAGCTGGGACACAGCAAAGTAAACTGCGCCAAACAGAGTCCGGTGGCAAGTTCTTGTTGAAGCCGGCTGGAGGAGTACTAAATGGAAAACAAAAAAAAATATGGAAAAATACATTTTACCGATGTAGCAGCGGTAAACAATCGCTCAATATCGATTAACGATTTAATTTTTTCTGGTTAGAGATCTTGGTTTATTCACTGACTGCCTAGGGTTAGGGCTATATTTGTGAAATGTTTGTAACAGGCAGTAAGAGTCATGACAGAGTATAAGCTCTTAATAAGAATAACAATAATAAGATAGTAATTGATCCCTACACTATCAAAAGAACTGGGGAGACCAATATTTTATGAAAAAGTACTTATTATGCTTATGATTATAACATCGTTTCTTAGTAGAAGGATTTAGCAGTACACATCGATAAACACTAGAAAAAACACTCATATAAAATTTAATAAACTATAAAATTTAGAAAATTACAAAAAATCGAAATTAATGGCAATTGTAAATTTTAGAAAAAAATTGGAATAATTAAAAAGAATTTTGGCCAAAAAAAATTAATCAACCCTCTTCCTAGTAAGCTGCAAAAATAGTTTAAGATTAATGTGAACCAAATAGACAAATAAAAGCTGACATTTTCCTTAATTATGTCCTTATATAGGGTATTTTGTAATTGAAGAATATTTAAAAAACATTTCAATATTTTAATTCCAGTACGATAACTTTTGAACTCATTTAGCCAATTCATTTTGATTTGCCTTGCAACAAGGAAATCAGCTTAAAACATATAAAAAATTTATTCGGAATAACAAAAATGTGAAATTAAATCGAAATAGAATATTTTATACGTTTTCATCTTCTGAAGCTTGATTGATCATAATAATTTTATTTTTGTTTTGCCTTTGTTTTCCTATGTCGTTCAAATAACCCGCTATTGATATCGATAACATAGGCTACTAAAATAATTTCAGTATATCTTTAAAAAAAAATGAAATGGTAACAATTCTTGAAATATTCAAGCCATCCCGAAAAATTTCCCAAAACTGTCGCTACTCAATTTTATACTAACAATTTTGTTACTTTCTCATTAAAAACTCATTAAAAATTAAAAACAATGAATTTTAAAATAAATTAAAATGTTACATATTTTATTTTTAATGCACAAGAAATACAAACTCTATTCAATTAGAAATTAAATATTAAAGAACTTTATGCAATTAAGCTGATGAATAAAAAAATAAAATAACTTTAAATGCATGTCAATATGTTGCTAATTCAATTAGTCACTCAGTCAGTCAATCAATCAATCAATCAATCAATCAATCAATCCATAAACAAAATGCGACCAAAAATAAACTAATTAAAATTGGAATTAATTGTAAATATATAAAGAGGAAATACTAAGTGAACTGTTAGTGACATCTATTACAAAAAAGGCTTAAGGGAAATTCTGGGAAATTTTGCATTGCAGCATGCTGTGCTAGTATTAGTTGGCATTTGATTGTGTGTATATGTGAATGAGTGTCCTTAGATGCGTGAGTGTTGGTATGCGTGTGTGTGGTATTGGTGTTTTGCTAATTAAGCCTTCATTAAGCGCGCGTTGCTTTTGTTTTGCCACAAACAAAAGCGCGCCATAAAATGCTCGGAAATTTCTCTATGGGGGAGGGGAATCACGGGTGTGTTATGTATGTATGTATATAAATTGGTTGCATTTATGTGGAAGTGAGCGAATACTAGATGTCCTATAGTCTAAGACTATGAACCATTAAGACAAAAATTTATTTTAAAAATTGTTAGCAAAATAATAATAATATAATATTTAAAATGGAATTTTTATTTTGTGGTATCCTAATTACAAGGATATTTTTGATGGAAAAAAATTTAAGTGTGTTTCTAATAGTTGCTTCATGCAATTTGTTGCGCTCCTTTGTTCAGAAAATATTTAAAATAAAATTAATTTGGATCTTTTTAATTAAAAATTTCAGCTAAACTTTTGTTTTCAATTCATAGAATAAAAATTTACTTATTAAAATTTTATATATACTTGGGATGCTCGATATCCAAAAAAAATATCGAATCGAAGTATTGAGTGTTCTTAATACCGATTCGATTCGATTCCTCTTAAAGAGAAATCGATTTCTCCTAAAGAGAAATCAATTCCTCCTAAAGAGAAATCGATATCGACGGTATAGGTATCGAATTTTTGACATTTTTTAAAATAGGAATTGAACAAAATGGATGCGTTTGAACTACAAAGAAACGAAAAGTTTCTAATGTTCATAATATATTCAAATTGAACTAAGAATGATATAAACTTTTTCTTATTCATTCATATGAACATAGTTCACTCTTATTATTTTTTGGAAATGGTGCCAACTAGACCAGAATATCGAATGGATGACGTGAAAGGGGCTTTTAGTAAAATAAATTACTAGCGCTAAATGTCAAAAATTTATCTCGATGCTAAGCAAATTGGTATCGGTTCGGCGATTAATCGAAAACCAAAATATCTATATCGAATAGTCACTATCGACTTCGATATTTTCAATATTCAAAGTATCGGATCGGTATCGCGCTCGAATAGTTACTATCGACTTCGATATTCTCGATATTCAAAGTATCGAATCGGTATCGCGCATCCGTAATATTTATTTTGAAGTCAAAAAATCAGAGTAAAATTTTTTTTTTTAAAGCAACTTAATTTCTTTTTTTGAAAGTCCTTTCAAAAATGTGATTTTTGTGACTTTCACTTTAATTTTGTTTTTAAATTTCGCAGAAAATTCGTCAGTCCAAAGAAATCATATTGAAGTTTGGCTGGAATTAATTTTTACCTCATTTACTTTTTTTCAATTGAACACATTTCTATTTCTATTACAAGTTTTTCGGAGTTTTGTTTATTAAGCTCACATTTCATTATTTGATTGTCTCAGTTGGCAATAAGTATGAAATATGAGTGATCCTAATAATCAAAATTGGGCAACAAGTCTATAGAGGCTCTTCTCCCTGAAAAATTTGCTTCTATTGATCAAAAAAAAAAAATATCCCTATATCTACTAGTCTTCAATTACTACAACAGATGCTCGTATAAATCCATATCAACTTCCTTTAACCTGTCACATAAATTTCTTTTAACCTAATATACCCTTTCTTGCTCTATGTAATTAGTATATAAATGTGTTCTAATATATGTTTCCTTCAATTTAGATGCTGGAAATGAGCTTCAATTAATTTTGTACCCTCACACGCACAAACTTAATCAATTAATGCCAAAAGGAAATTGTTTATACGCCAATAGAGCGTATAAAAATTTCAGAACATACTACAAACATTGTGGAAGCGATTTTTAATGAGCAACAACAAGTAAATTGCCTCGGATTAAAGGTGTCAAAATGGCGGCGATTGTAACTATGGCTGTGTGTGTGTGTGTCTGTGTGGGTGGAAGTGTGTCTGTGCGGGCTTTTGGTGATTGAACTAAGCTGTATACTTTACAGCCCCTGGGGCTAGGAATTTAATGAAAAAAAGAATAAAATGCGATTAAATCAATTAAAACGAGAAAATTTGAGCAAAGTTAAGAGCTGCATTTAATGGCCATTATCGTTTTTCCATTGTGACCTCAGCATTTTAGTCTCTGCTGCTAATTTTATACTAGACTTGCACACAAAGGTATATATGTTGTATACAGTGAGAGAAATAATGGCGATTTTTATGTATATATATGCATTAAAATGGACGACAGACAGCGTGAGTCACGAAAGCTCACGCTGTGCGGTAGGCTATAAGTAATTTCTTAATTCTTTAGCTGTGCTGCAGCCTTAAGGCTCAAAAAACGAAATCTATTATAATTCTCATTTTTAATATACTCCTTCCTTCCTAATCATACCAAAATGTAGGAAAAAAAATAAACATTACCATGAGAAAATCAAGAGATAAGGCACGTTGCATTTTTTCTATGAGTCTTTATTTAGTTTTCTAAAATAATCAAATTTTTAAAATATTTGATTTTTACGCTTAACTCAAATAATTGTACAATTAAGCTGTATAAATATTAAGGATTAAAAACGAATAATTAATTAATTAAGATATTTGTTTATATATATTTATTTAATTTGCCATGATACATTAATTTTAGTCTACATTTTTTTACAAAAATTTCCATATTCTAGTTCGCTTTTGTATGGAAGTGTTTCGTACTGCTGCGTACAGACCTCAAAAAATGTTCTTATTTATGTGACTCAAAAAACAAATTATAATAGATAAAATCCAATAACATCGGAGAATTTTTCATGCATTCATAAAAAGCAATATATTATATTTAAAAAAAAATATATGTATATATTTCATTTCCTCGAATTTTTTTTTTGTTTTAAACACTTTCAGAAGCAGTCATAATGTTAAAAATCTGTCTTCTTCCAAAATTCACAAGGAAAAAACAAATTTTTCTAGTTGTCTTCATTCAGTTCAGTATATTGTAATTTTTAAAATATTTGATTCTTAAGCTAATCTCTTTAGTTTGTACAAAAAATAAACTTACTTTATAAATATTATAACAAAAACGAATAATTGATTAATTTAAATATTAGTTTGTTTACATTTAATACGTTTGGTATGTCTAAAATTTTAATTCTAATCAACAAAATGTATTCGTACAATTTTCGTATCTGTTTATTCATTTCATATAGATAGCAAAATATTGTTCACGAGACTATTAACGGATTACCCACAAAAAACGTGATATTTTCCAAAAAATCGGTGCTTAAGAAAAAAAAAAGACAGTCATTTTCGTATTTCATCAGACCCAAAATTACTCTTAAAAAAAGATTTCAATTCGAATGTTCAATTTTGGTGTAAGCTTGTATACTTGTCGAAATTTTAGACAAGGACATTTGAATTGTCTTCATATTAAAGCTTTAGATAATTTTTTAAAATTTTTTTTTCGTTAAAAAAGGCAAGCTGTAAATTTGTTATTTTAAAAAATGGTGGAAAATTAGACTTTTCCCCGATTTTGGTTGCTTGTAACTTCAATAATTTTACTTAATTCGTAAACAGATCTCATTGTTAATAGCACATCAACTCCTTTCGATCCAATCATCGATACAAAATTTTGTTCACAAGATATTGACGAACTGAAAAAAGTGCTCCAAAAACATGTTTTTAGAAAAACTTCAAAGACGGTGTACACCAAGTTTGTCAATTTCGTGTGTTCTCGATCCAAAATAGAAAAAAGATCGTTTTATACGAAGGCTCATTTTTCTTGTAATGTAGTGAACAGTGCCAGAATCTCAAAGCAAGGAAAATTAAGAAAATAAGCTCTTAGTTCTGTTACACCGGTTCAATTGCTTCCATTCCTTGAGGAAGACCTTATATTTGGAATTGAGGTCAAATCTTAGTTTTGCCATCTGCTTAATGCATTTGATCTAAATATATCACTGGTTTTTAGAGCTGCAACCGATCTATACTGAAGGTAAATATTTCGGTGCCTTGAGAAGATCTAACTTTCGTAGGAAACTCCAAAACATCGGAGATTACTGTACTCTTATTTAAAAAAACTATATAGGTTATTTTCCGCGAACCTTATCTACGCAACGTTCCAGAATTTGCTACAATCTAAGATAATCTGAAAATCACAAAGTAGTCGTGAATACATGTGATTATTTTAACGGTTTGAGAACTTTCCGTTTCACATTTTTGCTTTCGATAATTCTAAAATTTCTTTCAGCGATAAATTCTAATATAGCTCGTTTATTTTTGCTACAGCTCTTCACTTTTAGATTTTTTTATGCTTTGTAAATTTTCGTAAAATTAATTTAAATATATTGTTATTAACTAATTTTTCAGGGTTTGAATCAAATTTATATAACCTCTATTAAAATTATCCAAAATGTAGATAGTTTTATTAAAAGTGGTATTTTTTTTTGTAGCAGCGACATCAACCCACATGGTATCGTGTTTTCCGGAGTGCATCTAACAAAATATTTTGTAATACATTGTTTATGAAATTGCCTTTATCTAAAAAATAGTTTACTCTTTGTATTTATATTAAACCATTTATTTTCCCAGTGTATTTTCCGTATTTGTGTCGCCATTGTTTTTCGGCATTAATTGCGTATGCAGGGTAACTCTGGTACATTTTTGGGTAAACCCTAACTTGTCTTTCAGTCTATACTTATACACACGCTTAAATCCCTACTTATATAATGCGTTTGTGTGAGTGTAAGTGTGTGTGTATGTGTGTGGCTTTTCCTGCTGGCTTTTCCAGCTGCCTTTCCGACTGCATTGCTGTGGCTCTCATTTTGTTGGCTCATTTTTCACATTTCCGCTGCTTGTCCTTGCCAAGTCACGACACGCACTAATACACTCGCATGCATTCGTATTCCGTGCGTCTGTGTGTGTGAGTGTGTGTATCTGTGTGTGTGTGGGCTGTGTGACTGCATTTTGCAGTTTTAAGCGCCAATTAAGTAAATGCCATGCCTTACTTGCGTGTACGACGTGATTCAAATGCTATGTGAGGGGACGTACTGCCACGCCCATTTGCCATTTGCACTGCCCACACACAACTTTTTTTTATTTAGGCACACATTTAATATTAAATTTCAACATGTCAACTGGAACATTGTAAAATTTAATCACATTTTTTGGTCAGCAAATGCTTTGACGCATATTTTACAGCATATTATCCATACGCCATGTGAACCCTTTTTTTTCCTTTGGTAATATCAAAAGCTACATGAGGCAAACACGTACATATGAAACGTGTTATAAGTTAAGCTTATAATATATATAGTATTAGTATAATGATATGTAGGCTGACAATAACAAACACTGAGTATATAACACGAGCAATAAACATAATCAAATGTACAAGTTACTGTCAGGTAAGCGAACAAACAAGCCGCATATATTTTCAGCCATTATGTTAAAATCAAATTTCCCCCTTCGTTTCCTGTTGTTATTATACTCTTTAGCTGAAGGTACCTTGGGTGGATAAACATGGAAGTTACAGGCGAAAGACATTTGGTGGACATTTGGGAAATTTTAAGATAAAGCTGAAATTTGTGGATTTTCTGATATATTTCAAGGTATCTGTATAAAAGTATTTGAAAGATATTGCTACTTAGTCTCATAAATAAAAAACTTTTTCAATAATTGTGGAAATGCGCTGCTTAGAATTCAGTAAATCGAGTTTCAGATTGAAAATAGAGTATTTATATAAAAGATGCAAAATCTTTGGGCCTTTTTTTTTATTTTTATTTTTAAGTCATCTATCGATAATTGATAATCGAAATGTACCAAAAACACTAATCACATAATTAAAAATAATCTGAATCCAAAACATTGACGTACAAGGTTCCCCATTTATAAAATAACATTTATGCAGCCGCTTGAAAATCGAGGCTTTATATAAAAAGTTTGAAATCTGTTTGAACACTATTACTTCACTTGTTTCCTTAACGTGTCTTTTTATAATAAAGTCTTCCTTAATATTCAATTATCTATAACCCATTATCAAAATTCTCCAAAAATTAATCAAAATCGAAGACACCGACTTACAAGTGGCCTGATTTATTGAAAGAATACATTAATAATCCTTATATCTAAATAAAATAAATTACACTATACTTTTGAAAATCACATTTGATTTATTTTTATTCAAATAATTTAATTATATTAGTACTAGTAGCAGACGTTGTCCTGCCCAAACTTTTTGAATACTCTTAAAGTGAATAAACATCGTTAAGATTCTCTACTTAGCTTATCTGGAAAAATATAAGATTTTTAGATTAGATCTGCAGCTCGATTCAAACTTCCACCATTATTAATCGAATGTCGCGCTTCACGGGTCTGTCTTAACCGAATTCTATCACGTTCATTGCGATCTTCACGTTCCTGGGCAGTACGATTAGTTTGAAAATTAATTTGATTCGTTGCATATCTTTCGCAATAGGCTTAAAACCTCCGTATTGACAACCTCCAACACACGCAAAATTCAGATTTGAAATTCATCGACACGTTCATGAGAACACCCGTAACACGTAAGACTTAAGTTTATTTTATATATATAGATAGACATAAAAAGATTCAAATCTTCATTTTATCTTTCCTCATTATCGAAAATGGAATCCATACACTTTTTTTAAACTATGTTCTATTATTCATTTATCGATTATTCGATTTATAAACTTAATTTTATAATTGTAAAATTCTGCAATAGAAGACACATTCGTATGTAAAAATCATATCAGCGAACGACTATAACTTATTTTCGCCCGATTATATAATAAATGTAACAAATAGCTTATATAGAAAATGACACCTTATCCAACATCTTGAAATATCGATAGTTATTGTTAAGCTCGAAGTAACTTAATATTAAAGAGCTAGCCACTTTAATGTAATCCTTCGCTGCTGTATTAAACATTTTCAAAGAAACCAATCAATTTTTTATATATCGATATATCGCTAGTTTCCTTTTCTTTCACTACTCGATTGTCTGTTATGTACTATATGCCTTAAGTGAGAGTACCACAAAGTCAATATTGTGATAACCAAAAATCTTCGTCTGCTCTCCTGCGTCGGATATGACTGTTAAAGTTGGACGTATAAGGGATTTAGCAGCATGTAAACAGTCGTCGTAGGGAGGACATGTTAGCTGTTGCCTTTTTATTTCGCTCTCTCAACACAAATATATAAAACGTCACAATGATACACAAACTGACTCACTGAAAATATTCGGCTGTCTAAGGCTGTTAGGACTGTTTAAATTTGTTGTCTTTTTTTTTTTATTTCGGGTTGGTTTGGCTCACCCAAAGCAACTCCCCTGTTATGGCGCCCCCGCAGACAGGAGCGGCGAGCTGTGTTTGCGCCTGATGTCAGTGCCGCTTGAACGCCTTTTGTGAGCCCACTTGACAGCCGGCTGTCGTAGCTGACAAGCGGCCAAAACCCGCTACCCGCTCTGGCAGCCAGGAACCAGGAACGTTCATTGCCTTTACATGTTTGCCTTGTATGCCCCTGGGTGTGTATGTGTGTGGATGTGCGTATGTGTGTTGGTCCTGGTCGTGGCCCAGGAGCAGGCCCAGAGCGTGTACAACATTCGTCACTCCCCATGTCAGCATGAGCATCGGTGATGTGTTTATTATGTGCCTCTAATATATTTATGAGCGCGTTATAAACGCATTTTCATTTTATTTGTATTGCCTACTTCTTGGCGCCTGTGGATCCTGACTTGGCTTACTCCTTGATGTTGTATTTGTTTTGAGCAGGGAAAATATGCTAGGCTATTATTTATGATAAAAAACACCCAAAGGTATTTTGGTTTTATTTATTTTATATTATGCAATTTTTTGTATTTTTGTTTTCAGTGGCACTAAAAAATTTGATTTCAAATTCGTGCTGACATCGTATGAATTTTTGTGTTTAAATAAAAGACAAAACAAAATATAATATATATTTAGGAACATATATCATATGGCGTTTGGGACATAATTGGATTTGTTTGTTGTGTAGAAGAGTTTTAGGCGTTTTTTGGTTTATTTTGAGCAATGAGGTCAAAGTATTTTTATGGCTTATTATTGGTATATAAATAAACTGAAAGTAGAATGAGTCTTAATAATTTTGAAATAAATTAATTTAAATAAATGACGGCATTACTAAATTGGGTGTTCCCTAGATTGAAGTCTGCAAAGAACTTTGGAGAGTTACGATGACAATAAATATCGAACAATATCGCATGCGATTATTTTAGGCTTTAAAAAAATAAGTAGTTTTCTTGTCTTTATATTAATAAATAATTTTTAAAATATTAATTATTTTTAAGGTAAGTGTACATAATTATAATTAATAAAATGGAAGTAAAATTGCAAGTTTATAAAGAAAATACTAACTTAATTTTTTTAAGCGTATTCTAATTAAGAAATATAAGAACTTCTCGAAAAGTCTAAGGGAAATTTGAGAATAAAAAAAAAAAAATTCCCTTACAAAAAAAAATACCTAAGTCTTGTTTAATTTTAATAAAGAAGTAACTGAGAAATAAATAATAGTTTTACGAATTTTGGAATTTAAAAAAAAGTCGCTTAACTGGTTAGAAAAAGGGATATACAAGAATTTATCAAAAAGAATAAGGAAATTATGGAAATTTTATAAAAAGAAAAAGCATAATATAAGAATAAATAACTTTAAAAATGTCCTTGTATTAAAGGTAGATAAATCATGTTTGATAAAGAAGTGAAATAAGACAATTTATCGCAAGGAATAAAGGAAATTTTAGAACTTTTCGAAAAGTGTTAGGGAAATTTGTGAATAAAAAACTAAAAAAATTTCCTTGCCATAAAAATAGCTAAACCTTGTTTAATTTCAATATACAAGCAATTGAGAAATCAATAATAGTTTTACGAATTCTGGAATTTAAAAAAAATCGCTTAACTAGTTAGAGAAAGGGATATACAAAATTTTATCGAAAAGAATAAGGGAATTATGAGAATTTAATAAAAATAAAAAGCATAAAATTAGAATTAATAATTTTAAAAATGTCCTTGTAATGAAAATAGATGAATTATGTTTGGTAAAGTGGGGAAATAAGACAATTTATCGCAAAGAATAGGGACATTATATAAGCTTATCGAAAATAGTAAGTTAAAGTTGAGAATAAATAACAACATTAATTTCCCTTTTTGTGCCGAAGGCCTTTTGCTGCCAGTGCCTAGAATTTAGTTAAGTTATTGTAGTTTTTTAAATTTACTTAACTGTATTAAAGAAATAAATAAATTTCCCTTTTAATAAAGAATCTATTAGGAAAATTAATAACAGTTTTACGAATTTACGATTTTTACAAAAGTCGCTTAGGTGGTTAGAGAAAGAGATATATAAAAATGTTTCGAAAATAATAAGGGAAATTTGAGAATTTACCGAATAGAATAAGGGAAATATTAGAATAACTGCAAGAATTAGCTGATAATAAAAATAGCTATATCTTGTTTAATTTTAATGAACACTAAATTTCTACGAAGGTTTTTATTAAAACTCTCCCAGAACGGAATACAGGGTCCGGCACTCGAAGTGTAAACAAATTCAGACCGCTCGCGCAGCTGACGCACGGGCATCAGCTGTCTGTAAGTTAGCTAAATGACAGTTTAGAGTATTGTTTACAAGCGCACGAAAGCATTTTGCCGTGAGTAAACGCGAAAAAAAATCAGTAATGGATTTCAAACGTAATAGTGTAGTTGCATTATATTTAGCTGGAAAATCACAACCAGCGATTGTTCGTGAGCTCGAACACCTTAAAGTAAATAAAGCTTTCGTTTATCGCACCATAACTCGTTACAATGATACTGGTAGCATCGCAAAACGTCATGGAGGTGGTCATCAAAAGACTGCAACGTCACGTGAGATGGTTCAAAAAGTGAAGAAGCGACTTGAGCGAAATCCCCGACGAAGTGCCAATCAAATGGCGAAAGAACTGAAAATATCTGACCGTAGAATCCGTCGCATACTGAAAAATGATCTCAAGGTCAAGCCTTACAAGATCCAAAAGGCACATGATCTCACACCGAAGCAGCAACAAGTCAGACTTGAGAGAGCGAAGGAGTTGCTTCGCTTGGCCGAAAGCGGTCAATTGCCGAACATTGTGTTTTCTGACGAGAAAATTTTTACAATTGAGCAATTCGTTAACTCTCAAAACGATAGGGTTCACTTGAGGGACCGTTCATACGAGAATTTGAGTCATCGATTGGCCACCAGGAGGCAGCACCCGCCACAGATAAAGGTTTGGGCCGCTGTAACCGCAGATGGGCGCTCTCCAATCGTTTTCATCGAGCCTGGCGTCAAGGTTAATGCGCAATATTATCGGGAAAGTATTCTGGAGGTTGCTTTGAAGCCGTGGGCAGACAAACATTTCGGTGGCAGACCATGGACGTTTCAACAGGACTCGGCACCGTCTCACAAAGCTCGAGTGAACCAAGAATGGCTGAAAAACAACGTTCCGAACTTCATAACGTCCACACAATGGCTCTCGAATTCACCAGACGCGAATCCGATGGATTATTCTCTTTGGGCCATTTTGGAGAGCAAGGTCCGAACTAAAAGATACAACAGTCCACATTCGGGCAGCTAGCGATTCATTTTTGGACCGTCTCAAGGCCATAGTGAATGCAAAAGGTGGCCATATTGAGCGAAAGTAAATTGTTTCTAAATTTAGTATTATTTTTACACATTTTGTACCTTGAATTGAGTAAAGGTAATTTTCCAAAATGAATTTATGACCTTTTTAACTGGTTTCACTTCGAGTGCCGGACCCTGTATATCGCAAAGATTAACGAAAAAATGAAAATGTATCGAAAAGAAAAAGGGAAATATAAGAATTTATCGAAAAGAGTAGCGAAATTAGAGAATGAATAACCAACAAAATATATTCAACAAATGTACATAATTCTTCTAAACTTCTGTAAAAAAAACATCAATGGAATGCTCAAAAAACTTCATCCAAAAGTGAAGTGCTTAGAAAGTCTATTTCCAAATGAAAAACGGCGAAGAAAACCGCGACAAGCGCTGACTTTTGTTTGCCAAACAAATTTTAGCCACGTTAACGAACATTTGCCAAGGCAAACAACACAACAAAACTACAGACAACAAAATGCCAAAATTCAAAATGGCAACTTGGCATTTTGGCCAAGTTGGCAGCAATTGCTTGGGTTTTGGCAACAAAATTTACCGCCATATGCAAAGCTCAACTGCATTTCCGGAAAATGTGTAGAAGATTTTTGACGCCATTTGCAATGCTAAAAGCGACTTTAGTTGCAAATATTTTGCATACTAAACGAAGCAAAGAGAGAATAAGAGACATTAAAATATATAAGGAAAATATGTGCTATAAGAAATTAAGCGACAGAATAAAAAATAAAAAAATTGGTCTAAAAATAAGCATAGAATTTTATTATGAATATTGCAGAATGATGTTGTATTCTATTTGTTGTTGTATTTTTTAAATTGAAATAAATAAAATGCCTCTATAATTGAATTTGGCGCATATGCTTCAAGGATAATAAAATTCCACAAACAGTGACTGCCCAAAAAAAAAAAAAAAAAATCGCACACACGAAAAGATAATTGAGAAATGTTTGCTGCCACATGTGTGTGTGTGTGTGGGCGGGCGTGTGTGTAGGGTAGTAGGGCGTGGTATTTTCTGGGATTAAGCGCTGCCAGGACTTTTGGGAAATGCGCAACGCGACGCTAAAGGCAAATATAATAATCCTCGGCAAATTAGGAATTTATGATTGTGGCTATGCGAACTCACTTTAGTCAGGATGCAAGGATGTTTATTTCTGGGACGTATTTTCTTGTAGGCGTTACAACGCCCTACAAAAGTCAAAAGTGTATTTCAACTTAAAAATAAGTTAAATGCAAAGAGCTCAAAGTGAAATTCAATTATTGCCAACAATGACTTTCAAAAGGAATGCCAAATGTATGTGAACTTGTAAATGATTACGTATACGCAACGTAGCGCAAAATTTGTAATATTATAATTTTGCATTTTGTTTATGAATTTTTGTTGCTGCTAGTCATGTTTTTGAAGTTAAAATGGATAAGCAGTAGTTGTAGAGAAATAAAATGGGTAAAGGTTTATGGGGCGTATGCGTAATTTTTTGGTTTAAATATAGAAAATTTGTTTATTTCATTTATCTAATCTTTTAACAGAGCTGCCTGTTAAATGCATGCATTAATTTAATCAAAAAGTATAATAAAATTTGTTTAAACAATTTAATTTAAGATAAATAATTTTTTATTGAACTTTGGAAAAGTTGGTAGACTTCAGAATTAGAAGAGCATTGCCACAAAAGCGACCTCTCCAGATGATGCAACATGCTTTAAGAGCGGGAAGCTCTACGGAAACAGCAGTGTATCAGCTAAAAACCTTCATTGATGAATCCCTAACTCATAAGGTGGTTGCAGAATGCGCTTTCCTGGTGGACAGGGTGCTTTTGGTAATGCCTTCCACGAGGCTGTCAATGCATAACTGGCCAGAAGGGGCCCAGACACAACCACCAGCAGATGGATAGCTTCACTGCTATTATCCAGACAGGCCATAGCAACTATAGGCGGACAATCCACCAGAGTCTATTACCCCTCTTATGGAGCCTACTAGTAGATGAGCTGCTAGAGACTAACGAGCAGAGGCATACTATGTCAAGGTTATGCTGATGACATCATCATCATATGAAGAGGCAAGTATGAAGTAACACTCTGCGACATTGTCCAGCTAGGTCTCAAAGAACCCAATGACTGGTGTAAAAAGGCAGGCCTGAGTCTCCAACCTGCTAAGACTGTCATAGTACCCTTCACAATGAGGTATAAACTTGGAAGAAAGAGAAGCGTAACGCTATCGGCATGCAGTATGAAAACGAGCAAAGAAGTCAAGTATCTTGGAGTGACCTTTGACTCCAAGCTTAACTTCAAGACTCGTGTAGATAACACGATAAATAAGTGCTCAAGAGCTCTCTTTACGTGTAGAAGTATTGCCGGGAAGTCGTGGGGCACATAACCATGAATATTAAGATGGCTTTACTTCATGGTTGTCAAAACAATGCTAACGTAAGGGACCATAGCCTGCGGTAGTAGAGCGTGCCTTATCATGACCAGAGAAAAAATGCAGAATCGGCAAAGAATGACCCACATATGTATGACAGCTATGCGCACCTGTCCTACTGGTGCCTTAGAAATTTTAATGGAGATTACACCGCTACATATCGCTGTTGATATGCGGCGGAAAGCCACATTAATAAGAATAGGGAGGGTAGGGTGACTTTAGCCTCACCAAGAAAGATGCTGCAGATCAACCAAAGGATATGCCTATGCTTCTGCAGCCAAAGTATGAGTGAGCTAACAGAGTACAGGTTCAATAAACATTTTGATACCAAATTCAGCACAAAAGAGGCTTGGACCTCTCTTGCGGCAGTTCACCCTATGAAATCACATACAATAAAGTGGTACACAGGCGGATTACTCTTGATCATACTGATCAAGAAGTGACCCGGGGGTAGTAGGACCCAGGACCAAATATTATGAACCTTTAGGCAGATACAGCAGCATTTTCCAAGCTGAGCTCTGTGCTATTGGAGGATGTGCAAAATTCAGTCTGCATAAGAACTACCATGACAAGCATATTTCCATCCTGTCTGATAGTCAAGCAGCAATAAAGGCGTTAAGCAAAGCCAAGATTACATAAAGGCTGATTAAAGAAGTGAGAACGTCACTGGATAATTTGGGATCCAGGAATAAGCTCATGATTAGATGGGTTCAAGGACACAACAATGTTCCTGGAAATGAGCTGGTAGATAAACTAGCAGATAAGCTGACAAGAATCGGTGCAGGAACACCTCTAATCGGTCTTGAACCACACTGTGGGACTGATCACCACATGGTACGGGACCAACTAAGAATAGAGGAGAATTAAAAACGACTGCTTTACTGGGCGCAGATACCAGTGATTTTAGACGTAGTCTCACATTGATTCTAGGAGTAGTCTCAAAGTGATTCTAGGAGTAGTCTCACAGTGGTTCTAGCAGTGGTCTCACATTGATTCTAGGAGTAGTCTCACAGTGATTCTTGACGTAGTCTCACATTGATTCTAGGAGTAGTCTTACATTGATTCTAGGAGTAGTCTGACAGTGGTTCTAGCAGTAGTCTCACAGTGATGCAGCAGTTGTCTCACATTTATTCTTGGAATAGTCTTTCAGTGATTCTGGAGTAGTCTCACAGTGAATCTTGACGTAGTCTCACATTGATTCTAGGAGTAGTCTTACAGTGATTCTAGGAGTAGTCTCACAGTGGTTCTAGCAGTAGTCTCACAGTGATGCAGCAGTTGTCTCACATTTATTCTTGGAATAGTCTTTCAGTGATTCTAGGAGTAGTCTCACAGTGATTCAGGAGTAGTCCCACAGTGATTCTATGAGTAGTCTGACAGTAATTCTAGGATTAGTGTCACAATGATTCTAGGAGCAACCTCACAGTAATTCAAGGAGTAGTCTCACAGTGTTTCAAGTTGAATTAGTATTAGAAGTTAGCAGAGAATTAGCAGTAGAAGTAGAAGTAGCTGAGAAATAGTAACAGTAGAACGTAATCGTAAAAATCGTAGTCGAAGTTGCAGTAGTATTAGAATGTTCGGCCGATGAGAAATAGTAGTAGACGACGTAGCGAAGTATCAGTGATAACAGAAGTTTCCAGCTATGAGAAATTGCCGTAGAAGTCACAGTCGAAGTAGCAGTAGTAGTAGACGTTTCGATCTATGAAAAAATTGGTAGAAGTCGTAGGCGAAGTTGCAGTAGTAGTAAAAGATTTGGTATATTAGAGATAGTAGTACATGTATCTACCCTATAAGAAATACTAGTCTAGAGAATAAGGCTTTAATAAACACTGTACTAATGGATTAGGAGTAGTTTGAGAAGTAGCTTCTAAGGAGAAAAGTAGTAGAAGATTTGTAATAAGGAGTAGTAGAAGTGCTCTTACATAAAATAGCGCTCAAAGAGAAAAGTTAGTATTAATATCAAGTTCGATAGGTAGCGTCCAAGGAGAAACAAAACGAGCAGTTCGATGCTTAAACACTCAAAAATCCTCCTCTCCAACTACAGCCGTAAGAGGTTCAAAGTCACAGTAAAGCGCGTGAAGAGCACCATGAGAGCCATGACAGTCCTTCTGACGGGACATTGTAGGCTCCGCAGCCACATAAACAAAATTGGCAGCGTGGATATATTAAATATATATGTGTGAATGTATGGCACTCGCCGGTAAAAGAAACAAGCTCCTGGGCATGTGCGTTCTCCCACCGGAGACCGTTGTTACTATAGGTCCAAACAAAATACTGCAATACATGCAGGCCTTAGAGCTTTTGGGAGAGCTCTAAGCCATGAAGGGGGTGCAATAGATCCACCTGGGTCGCAGTACATTTATACGCCCAATAATAATAATAATTTTTTATTGCATAAAAATTTGTAGAGCATTTTGATAAATTTTATGCAAGTTTTGCCAAAAAATATCAAAAAACTTTGTATTATAAATTCTAACCTCATTTTTATTTTCGCTTTCTTTTTCTGGAATTTCAAGAGATGGTTACTTTGTCTGCAACTCTTATTAATTTTAATTTTTTTAATAACAAATCCACAGTCCAAAAATATGGGAATTTCAAATTACAAACGAAATAAAATATGTTTAAAATATTTTCCTCTCTAAAAATTTAACAAATTATTAAACTTACAAAATATTTTCACGGCAAACAGCAAGTTTAATTTGTTGATTAAACTAAAACGAGTTAACAACAAACTCTTGGGGGGTAGGATCCTGTCATAAGGTCCACTTTGTGGGGCCAAAGGGAAACTTATCATCATGACAACGACACTTTTAAACTACTTAAACTTTGCTCCCTAGTTTAGATGTGGTTGGGCTGCGTGTCTCTGTGTGTGTGTGTGTATCTATGAAGGATATATTTACATTGCATGTGTGTGTGTGTGCGGACCTGTGTAAACCTGAAGCTCAAGTATCTGCTGCCTGCTCGCAAACTTTATAATTTAAATATACCAAAAGTTGAACGCTTTACTTTTTAAATTAGTTCTAATGAATAAATAAATGCAGCATATGCAGTCGAAATGTTTTAGGTTTTTTTTTTTTGTTAATTTTCTACGAAAAACAAATTGCACTTTTCATGTTTTCCTTTGTCTCTGTAAGAGTTGATTTTTTCCTAAATAATTGAGGTTAAGTAGAAAGCTAACAAATAAACTGCAGCTTTGTATTTAGACTGGAATATAAGTGCTACAAAGGGAATTTGTTGTAGAATAAATTTAATTTAATGAAAATACTTGAAATTGCAGAAAATGAGTTTTCAGGAATGAAATTTCTAGTTTGGTCCTTGATTTGCTCTTAGTAAAAGCTTTGCATATTATCTTTATCTATTGCTCTTTTGTATTTAAGGGTTTTGTTTTGTTAATTCGAAGAGGAATAAAGTTTGTGTAGTTTTAAAAATTTGGGTAAATTCAATTTAACCTAATTTAATCAAAAGTTGTATTTATTTTTTAATTAAAAGCATTTTTTAATTTTATAAAATTTAAGAAATTAAAATTATGTTATTTTATTAACGCTCATTGTAATTTTAAAAATATAAACAAAAAGAGATTACTCAACGTGTGGCTTATAGAAAATTTTTATTTAAATTTGTTTATTTTTTTTAATTTAACGTCTTTTCCAGACGAATTTGGATTCGAGAAATTTAAACCAAGATACAAATCATGACTGAATAATCCCTCTTCCAAGAGATTATTCTCCCAATCAGTTCTCGACTGTCCAAAAGTTTCTCATATCCTCTTCTTCTTCCAACCAGAGTAACTTTCAGCTATCCCTACATAATCCTTACCTGATTTCATGCTCGCTTCCTTAGTCAACTTTAACTTTTTTGCTTTCTTAATAATTAACTAACCTTCTCACTAACTACAATACATATTGAACGAAAACTGCTTCATTCTTACATCCTTTAATCTTTAATGACTACAAAATTAAGTCCTTCTAAGAGAAACGCAATAAAATACTTTTAAAAATAACCATTGTATAAAAACCACAAGCTAATTGTTAAAAATTTTTAATTAACTTACTAAACATGTAAACGAAGAATGATGGCGACCAGGAATTTTTAAGCAGTTTTCAAGGAAAAACCCTGCAGAGAGTGAAAATAATGTGATGAAAAATGTGAGCTGGCAACGTGGGCTGAAGAGAAAAACCAGAGGAGCAAAGATGCAAAGGACAGCTAGCCACATTGTAGCCAATTTGAAGGCGCTCAGTGCTCAGGACGATAGTAAAGTCACGTAGTACCCACAAATACAACAACAATGCAGGACATTAAGTAGCATGCAAACAGAAGAAGAAAAAGAAGCAGCAGCAGCAGTAGACAGGAAGCCAAAGGAAGTACAATAACTATATTGAATGCCAGCAAAGGACATCATGCGGCAGTCAGGAAGCTACTGGCGCACTCTACAGGGAACGCTGCTTGCCCAAAATGCAACTGGTTATAGTGCAAGTCATGTTTTTCGACTCCTGCCAAAAGTACACACACACACAGAGACGAAAACTCACACAGATTCACTCACACACACACATTCACACACACACACACACTGTTGTTCAACCCACACAAACAATGCAGCCATACATTTCAATTTATTGACGAGAAGAAAATTTCATCAATAAATGAAATATCGAAATTGACTTAATGAAAAGGACATAATGAACTGCAACGGACTGCAAAGGACTGCACATAAGAAACAAAAAAAAACATGTTACAAAATTAAAGCAAATAGAAGAATAAATCAAACAAGATATAACTTGCGGTAAGCGTTTTTTTTCAATTATAATAAATGTTGCCATTTTCATAGCATACTTTTTTGGGCAAAAGCTAAAGAATTTATTGAGGAAAATTTTTAAACGAAAGAATATTCAATATTTGATTGTGTTTTGTTTGCTTCATTGTTTTAAAGTAAAGTTAGAAGGGCAGAGTAAGGAAAGAAGACAAATTGTGCAATCGTTTTTCAACACTAGTTTTATTGTGAAGATGTTATAGTAATTGGAAACTGGCAGGTCAACCAAAAAGTTGCTTGATAAAAATTGTGATATGTGATAGTACGGAATTTCCCACAGAAGCAATTCAAAGATTGCATTCTCTTATCTTATCTTATACGTAGACAGAGCATATGCCAGGGCCATAGAGAGAATATCCGGGCCCCGGGAGAAATCTCGGATCCGGGCCCCTATTAATTTTTCTTAATTTCTGAAAATACGTATAATTTGTGTATAATAAGTGTGATATCAGCATAAAGAAAAGTTTAGAAAGAATAGATAGAGAATATCCGTTCCCCGGGAGAAATTTCGGATCCGGGCCCATATCAACTTTTCTTAATTCATGTAAATAGATCAACATAAAGAAAAGTAGAGAAAGGATTTCTGAGAAAATTGATGATTTGATGAAATCACTCTCGAAAAAAACTCTCGAGTTCGGGCCCCTTTGAGAGTTCCCGGACCGGGGGAAAGAGTGCCCGATGCCACCCCTTTCGTAACTCGTAACCTTTGTTTTTGAGAAATTCAGATTATATACCAAGCTATCGATAACAACGAGTTATTAAAAAAAACCGAATTTCGCAAAATATCATATTTTTTTGCAAAGAATTCACGATTTGTGATTATTCTTTTTTTAACCATAATTTTTTTAATTTAAAATTTAGAAGTGATCTCAACTTTGATCAAATCTTATGAAGATAACATGGTATACCAAATTAGTATAAATTCAGAAAAAAATTTGGAATGATTGAAAATAATTTTACAGGACAAAAACAGTTTAATTACGAAATACCGATTTTTGTAACATTTGTCTTGCATTCTTTCCCATCGTTCATATAAGATACTTTATATTTTTTAGTAATTTTGATATCACCTAATTCTTAATTAAAAAAAAAAAATAAGTTTATTAAAAAAAACAAATTTTTCATATTTAATTCAAAGTTTTATCTTTCATTAAAATTTTATGCAGATATCTTAATTCGCTTATGAGAAATGGATTGTCAAAAAGAAATATTCACTAATAGATAGACCGATAAAAAATCCAAATTTAAAAAAAAAAAATGGCGGACTTAAAGTCGGGCGCGGACGACTTTAGGATACCCTGTACCACTAGCTTGTAATAAAGTCCGATTTCTTCACAAAAAACCAAAAACAGAAGAATTTTTAAGCAAAAATGTTTTTTTGACCGATCATTCCTATGGGAGCTATATGATATAGTCAACCAATTTCAATAAAATTTGACACAATGCTTAAATACCTTAAAAAAGATCTGAATACCGAATTTATTTCAAATATCTTTACAAACAAACAAAACACATCGAATTTTGTATAAAAAACGTGTTTTTGGACCGATTGGTCCTATGGGAGCTATATGATCTAGTCAAACGATTTGGATTAAATTTAGTACAGTGCTTAGGAACTATAAAATACTCACTAATGTCAAATTTGGTCCCAATATCTTAACAAACAAACGAAACACAACAAATTTTGTTAAAAAATCGATTTTTTGGAAGATCGGAGCTATGAGAGCTATATGATATAGTCAACTGATTTTGTTCGAATTTGGCACATTGCTTAAGTGGTCTAAAAAATTTCCAAACGCCAAATCTGGTTACGATATCTTTATTAAAAAAGAAATATAGCGAACTTTTCTTTAAAAAAGTTATTTTGGCCGATCGGTCCTATGGGAGCTATATGATATAGTCAACCGATTTCGATTAAATTTGGTACAGTGATTGGGAACTATAAAAAACTTTCGAATACTAAATTTGGTTACGATATCTTAATAAACAAACGAATTATTCATCTAAAACGCTTTTTTTTGTCGAGGTCGTCTCAAACACCCCCATGGGAGCTATAAAATTTATCCCCGATATCAAAAAAATAAAATAAACTTGCCTCCTATGGAATAATATGGGATCTAATGTAAAAGTTTGGTAACTCTAGCTCTTACCATCTCTGAGATCTAGGCGTTCACACGGACGGACAGACGGACAGACGGACATGGGTATATCGACTTCTCTATTCACCCTGATCATATATTAGGTAACTTTGGGGTGTCTCCGACGTCTCCTTCTATATGTTACATACATTTTCGGCTTGCACAAACTTAATATACCCTTGGTACCATTCGGTACAGGGTATAAAAAGTGTCGTATTGGGTATTTTCGTCTCGATTGTCTTAAAAACTTGATTAAATTTTTGGAGTGCAGATTTCGATTTTAGTGACCCAAAAATAAATAATCACTAATTAATATCTCAATTTATAATCGATGTTTTGGAAAAAAATATCGTAGGTTAATCCCACATATAAAAATTGCCAAAGTAAAGAGATCGACTTAAAATTGTAGTGCTTTACTTTGTTTCGACTAAAGTATTACAATATTTGGTAAAATCAATCGTAATCGATTGTCTAAAAAGCCTGATCAAATTATGTCATTTAGCGTGCAGATTTAATTTCAGCGTATCCAAAAGATAAATTAATACTCTCATTCCAGTTGAGCAACTCTTAAAGTATTTTCTACAAGCCCATGAGAGAATTTCCAATTTCGATAGCAAATACAACACTGATGAAGTAATATTTTAATCTCAACAAATACTTTTAAGGTAAATGACACACAAACAACAACAACAACAATTTATAGTACAGAAATGTTTAACACATAAATTATTTACAATAAGCCCATCATTATGAGAGTGTAACAAATGGAATTTATTTGTCAAAATTTGATGCCTTGTAAATAGTGTTGTAAAACTTCAATTTCACTTTGTCAATATGCAACACAGTTGGCTCTATTCAAGTTGTTATATAAACAACCACAACAACAACAATACTTGTAATTAAAAATACATAAAAAAGAGACAAAAAAATAAAACACAATTGTGAAGTGTTGCACAGAGTCCTTGTAGTATTGTTAATATGTCCTTTAACTGTGTTTGTTTGACTGTTTGAGTGCATGTCAGCCATGTTGAGCTTATTATAATCCTTTAATTTTTTTGTTGGTTGTTACAATGCGTTTTTTGCACTCTGTTTTGTGTTGTGTCAATTAAGGAACATAATGTCATTTTCATAGAATACTTTAATGCGCGATTGCGAGGGCTGTCACAGAAATTTCGGAAGTAGAAATTGCCTGAGTGACTGTAATTTTTTTATAATTTGTAATAAATGGAAATTAAGAAATTCAAACAAAAATTCGGAAAATTTAGACTTTACAAGTTTTTTTTTATCTATATACAGAAAAAAAACTTATGTATTACGTGTTACGGGTGTTCTCATGAACGCGTCAATGAATCTCAAATCTGATTTTTGCGTGTGTTAAAGGTTATCAATACGGAGGTTTTAAGTCTATTGTTGTGTTCGTGTGTATTGTTCGTGAGATATACGCATTTTTATGAAGATCGGTTTTAATGTGAATATGCCATATATACAAAAACTGGTATTGCTGATAATCAATGTTCGAGGTCCAAAATCGTCTCAATCATTGAGAACAGGGAATCCCGTCTCCTAATCTATTAATGATGTACTTCAATTGGAAGAAATGCAACGAGTCAAATTAATTATCAATCTAATCGTACTGTCCAGGAACGTGAATATCATCAATGAACGTGAAAAATTCGGTTAAGACAGACCCGTGAAGAGCGACATTCGACTATGAATGCTGCAAGTTTGAATCGAGCTGCAAACTAATCAAAAAATCTTAAATTTTTCCAGCTAAGCTAATTACAGAATCTTACGATATTTATTCACTTTTAAGACTATTGAAAAAGTTTGGGCAGGACAACGTCTGCCGGGCTCACTAGTTGTTTTATAAAAGGAAATTATTTTTTTAGAAATATTTTTTTATTTTTATCACTTTTGATAATTATATTAACATTATTTTTCAAGAAGTGTAATATATTTAATAAAACTATCAATACTGAAGCCAAAATTGATTTTCTTGGCAAAATAGCAAGAGGGTCCTAGGAGAAGCATATACATTGTTTTCAAGACCTTTAATTTTTATTGATCAAAAGCATGTCACTTTTTAATAGAGTGTGCTTGTAATTCGCAACTAGTTTAAGCTGTGTCTGCTATAGTATGCACATTTTTTAACAACCCATAAATATTGTTTTAAGATTCTGTTACTTTTATTATTTATCATTTGTTTAATTGGTTAGTGAATAATTATTTTTTTTTTGTTCATTATTGCAATTGCTGGAAAGTATCACACTTTACAGCATTTGTCAGTTTTTCAAAACATTTTTTATTCAATGAAAATCGAATTTCGAAAAAAAAATGTACACAATAATTTCAATTTTTCTAAAATTTGTATTTATTGCCAAAATTCTTATTATTTTTTACAATTTTTCACTAAAGTTTAAACTTGCCAAACATTTTATTCCGATTATTTGCAAATCTCTAAATTTTGTAGTCTATTGAAAAGTGAGTATATTTTATAGTGTTGTTTATCGGATGTATACTGCTAAATCCTCACTGAGAAACGATGTTATAATTCAACAAACAATAATAAGCACTTTTTAAAAAAAGATTGGTCTCCCCGATTCTTTTGATATTATAGGGTTCAATTATTATCTTATTATTGTTATTCTTATTAAGAACTTATACTCTATCATGACTCTTACCGCCTGTTACGAGAGATTTCACAAATCTCTTATAGCCTTTTCCTCCTAAGAAGACAGTGAAAAAACCAAGATTTCTAACCAGAAAAAATCAATTTCGTTAAGCGATATTGAACGATTGTTTACCACAGCTACATCGATAAAATGTATTTTTATATGACTACTATCAGAATGCATCAAGTTTCAAGAGCTTTGCGTACCTGTCCGACAGCTGTCATGGAGTCACTCCTTGGACTCGCACCACATAAGAGCTGCAAAGGGTTCTCCACAAGGAGGTGTGTTATCTGCCATGTTAAGGTCTCTCGTAATCGACGAACTTTTAACTAAGCTGACAATGCTTGGTTATAACGTCATTGGGTACGTAGACGACCTGGCTATCATAGTGACGTGTAAATACGAAAGCACCATCAGAGAGATGATAGATAATGCTCTTCAAATTACCCCAAACTGGTGTCTAAGTGAAGGGCTTAGCATCAACCCCTAAAAAGCTGTGATTGTTCCCTTCACGAAGAGATACAATATGTAGCTTCAGAACCTTGTTATAAATAACAGTGATGTGTAGTATTCAGACCAGGTCAAATATCTAGGTGTGGTCCTAGACAAACGACTCAACTGGAACTCCCACTAAGAACAAGCGCTCTCCAAAGCTTCTCGAGCCATGTGGGCTTCAAAGACTAGTATGCATATCTCTCTCGGGAGCTTTGCATACCTGTCCGACAGCTGTCATGGAGTCAGTCCTTGGACTCGCACCACTGGAAATTTTCATCAAAAAGTCAGTCATGCAGAGTCCGTATCCAGATCACATCTGAACTCTTAGCAAGTGATACAGGTCATGTCGCACTTATATATTCCCTTCCTGGCGTATCGATTTGCTCTAGATCAGATCTTATGATCACGGAACTATTTCATAAAACGAAATTTAGATCTCTTCTCCCAAGTCGGGAGACTTCGGCTGATGGCCGCCCCTGTGGAAACCCCCGGTGGCAACAATGGTTCACGGATGGGTCCAAAACTGAGCAGGGTGTAGGTGTTTGAATCGTTGGACCCAACACCAGAATCTCTATCGCATTGGGCATCTGGCGCAGCGTCTTTCAGGCGGAGATTAATGCCATAAAGATCTTCGCCCTTAGTATCCTTCTCAAGGGACCGAGAGGGGCAAACATATGCGTTTATTCAGATAGCCAAGCTGCTATTAAGGCATTGTCATCTTGGAGCATCTTCTCCAGGATGGTTATAGAATGCCATAACTACCTCCAAACCCTATCCGCACGGAACAAAGTCGTGCTATGTTGGGTACCTGGATACTCGGGAGTGGGTGGTAACACGACCGCTGGCGATCTAGCCCGACTGGGTGCCTCCACGCTGACTACATCTCTTGCGCCGTTTTGTGATATAGGTTGGTCCACAATCAAAACTATGATAAACAAATGGGCTGCAGAAGAACATAGGTGATACTGGTTCTCTTTGCCGGGGCTTCGTCAAGCTAAAGTGCTTGTAAAGCCTCTGATTGCGATCAAGACAAGAGGTCTTGGCATAGCGGACCTAAAGCTCCTGGTAGCTTACCTATCTGGCCACCACACTGTTAGATACTATCTACAGAAAATTGGCCTTTCGGACTCTTCAGAATGCAGGCTCTTTCTAGAAGATGATGAAACCACCAAACATATTCTCAGTGACTGCCCAGCGCTGGTTTGGAACAGAGCCTGTCACATGGGAAAGGAACGGATTAGTCCCTTCCATCTTATCAACAAAGGACCTACTGCTATTCATGCGGAAAGATGTGTTCGAAGAAATTCGAGGAATTTTAGTAAAGTCATTAAATTTCCATTTACTACTCACCCCGCCCTCGTATTACATAATAATATGAATTTTAAATAAATATTGCGTTAATTTGTTTTATGCGCACAATTGCGTGCACATATGCGCATATTAATTTATAAATTTGATTAACACACACACACACAAAGACACATAAACAGCCCACACACACACACACACACACACATTTGCATCTGCTTATATAATTTATTAATTGCCTGCATAAAATTACATGCACAATTTTGCAAGTATATTTTTTTGTTGTTGCTGTCCGCCATTTTGCGTGCAGTTAAATGTTTAAAATGTACATATACTATAAATGAGCGTGTGTGCGTGTTGTTTTTTTGAGTGTATGTGTGTAATGGCTGCACATGTTTTTACTTTGAATTTTATTTTTTCATTTCCGGTTATTGTTTTTTTTCCTGCGCTCATTTAGTTTTTACCTGCGTTGGGTATATTTTTTATTTTTCTGTGTTTAGCAACTTTTTAATTTAAATTTAACGTTTGGCCAAAGTGACCGCTTTATTAAAGTTTTCTTTTTATTTTCCTGCACTCATATTTTATGGGTTTTTAGACAGAGGAGAACAGAGGACAGCGCAACGTTTTGCATAGCTAATTAAAGTTTGTTGCCGTATTTCAGCCGCCATTTCTCAGCTTGGTATGCAACAAACAACAAGAAAATATAATAACAAAATAATAATAATAATAAACAAGAAAAAAATAAAGGAAATAAGAGCAAAAAGATATTATCTTGACACGTAAAAGGCGTTACAGCGCTACGCACAAATGCAAGTGATGCCTACAGTGCGAAGAAAAAGTCTTGGAACGGACTTCTATGCAAATATGTTTGTCTGTTCGTTGGAACTTCTAAACTACCTGTCTTAATTTGACAAATGAGGTGTCCTTGAAAGCGTCTTGAACGCTCGCTGGGATTTCCAGAATCATAAGCAGTCTTTTCTAATTTAGGCAATGAACTAATAATGCTTTTAAGATCAAAAAGTCAATGAAATATGTTTGTCTGCTCATTTGTAACTTTCAAACTGCTTGTGATAATTTGACAAATGTGATGTCCTTGAAAACGTATTGAACGTCCGCTGGTTATAGACTATAAGACGTCATAATATATTATATATGAAAGCCTCTAATGGACAACCATAATGAAGTTCTAAGTACGGTCTTTGCAAGACAAAACTGATAATTTTTCAGTAAGCCAGCACGCTTGTAAGATTTCGAAAGATTCACTTGTTTCAATCAATAAAGTAGCAATTTCCAAATCAAAAGCAGCCTCTCCTAATTTAACAATACTTTTAGGATCAAAAAGTCAATAAAATATGTTTGTCTGTTCGCTTGTAACTTCCAACCTGCTTATCTTAATTTGACAAATGAGTTGTCGTTGAAAGCGTCTTGAGCGGCAGCTGGTTATAGTTTATAAGACGTCATAATAGATTAAAATATGAAAGCCTCTATTGGACAAGCATAATGAAGTTCTGAGTACGGCTTTTGCCAGACAAAACTGATAATTTTTCGGTAAGCCAATAAGCATGAAAGATTTCGAAAAAATCACTTGTTTCAATCAATAAAGTTTTAATTTCCAAATCAAAAGCAGCCATTTCTAATTTAGACTATGAAAAATACTACTTTTTAGATCAAAATTTCACTAAAATAACTTTTTGGCCAACAACTTTCTCAGTACCAAAACTATTTTGACTCACTGCATAGCAACACATATTTCTATGTCTGTAACTGTACAGCACAGATGCCGTTAATTCCACAGACTACCGTTAATTAGAACCGACAGCTGTCAGGTACCGCAAGTTATTATTCATTCCAATGTTTTGAACTCTCTTTGATGATGACGATGATGATGATGACGACTCCACGCCTTGCACTGTTTTACACCCAAGTTAAATTGCAAACTTTCTGTACCAACAAAAACGTTGCAAATAACTTTTATTGCAACAAAATGGTGCAAATACCTTGCATGCCACCTAGGTGGGTGCATTAACAGTAAATAGTAATTAATGTCGGTGCAGTGGAATTTATAGCCAACTAACTGTCTAAATTATTCTTTGTGCGCAACGCTGTCTATCTCAGCAAATGGATGTTTGCTCCAATTCTCAATAAAACCCGCTTTAAAAGGGGTCTAAAGTGAAGTGGGTGTCAGTTCCACAGTGGGACGCATAGGTGAAAAATTGGCTTAAATTGTTTGAAAAGATTGTGTGATGTGAAGGGTTGGTTAGATTGGCATTTAAAAATCCAAAAAAAATTAATAAAACAAAATGTCTGCTTTTAGCCCTAAAAATTAAGTTATTATGAGAAATACATGATTTTATTAAAACTTTCCTCTATAAATACCTGTTAACGCAATAAATTGTTTTCTTAAAATTATTGATCATCATAAAAAAGTATAAAATTGTGGAAAAACAATCAAAATTGACATTTTCTAGCATTTTCAGAATTTTGATATACAATATTTTTTTAAGATCAGTACGCAGCTTACCGAAATGCTCCCGAACAAAAATGGCAACTGATAATTTAAAATACTTTTTTCTTTGGAGATAAAACTGCACAAAAATAACTTCTTTGTTCTTGTTCGTAAGCAATTTGGTTAGCTGCGTACTGGCCTTAGGAACACATTCAAAAATTTTTTAAATTCTCTAACACGAAATCGCAATAGGATTAGAAGTATGCAGCTTGCCAAAATGCTTCCGAATAAAAATGGCAACCGATAAATTAAAATAATTTTTTCTTTGGAGAAAACAAAAAAATTACTTCTTCGTTCCTGTTCGTAAGCAATCCGATTAGTTGCGTACTGGCATTAAAAAACATTCAAAAATGTTGTAAGTTCTCTGGGATTAGAAATTACCGAAATTATATATGATTTTGTTTGGCTGCATACTAGCCTTAAAAAACAATCAAAAAAAATTTTAATAATCCTAACTGAAATAGGACTTTATTTTTAAAATTTATTTGCGTATAACTCTTTATAAATAAGCTCCAGAATAACAAAACGTTAGAATTCGCTATTATATTCCAAATATCGACATTGGATTTTTTATAGCGAAATTATTTAAAAAAAAAATCAAAAATTATTTCTTTTACAAATTTTAAATAAATCGGAATAAAAAATATTTTGTAGCACTAGTTTTTCCAGTGTTCGAAATATGCATAGTACTCACTTTAGAGTTGCGCCCTTTAATAACCAAACAAACAGTCGTGGCTTACCTGAAGAATATAAAAAAAACATATTATTGTAATTTGTTCTAGAGGTATTTACTCATGGTATATAAAAGAGAGTCATGTAAGTATCATTATTTATAACTCTGGATCGGTTGAACCGATTGTTATGGTCTTTGATTTGTTGAATTCGTCCCAGCTCTAAGTCTACAATTGTGTGGAAATCGTGAAATACCAAAACGGATTACTTTTTGGTTCAAATTACTCCTGAAAAGTCTTTATATAACGTAAAATAAAAAAATGGCGGACGTAAAGTCGGGCGCGGACGACTTTAGGAAACCCTGTACCACTAACTTGTAATAAAGTCCGATTTCTTCACAAAAAACCAAAAACAGAAGAATTTTTAAGCAAAAATTTTTTTTGACCGATCGTTCCTATGGTAGCTATATGATATAGTCAACCGATTTCAATAAAATTTGACACAGTGCTTAAATACCTTAAAAAAGATATGAATTCCAAATTTATTTCAAATATCTTTACAAACAAACAAAACACATCGAATTTTGTATAAAAAACGTGTTTTTGGACCGATTGGTCCTATGGGAGCTATATGATCTAGTCAAACGATTTGGATTAAATTTGGTACAGTGCTTAGGAACTATAAAATACTCACGAATCTCAAATTTGGTCCCAATATCTTAACAAACAAACGAAACACAACAAATTTTGTTAAAAAATCGATTTTTTGGAAGATCGGACCTATGGGAGCTATATTATATAGTCAACCGATTTTGTTCAAATTTGGCACATTGCTTAAGTGGTCTAAAAAATTTCCAAACGCCAAATCTGGTTAGGATATCTTTATTAAAAAACGAAATATAGCGAATTTTTCTTTAAAAAAGTTATTTTGGCCGATCGGTCCTGTGGGAGCTATATGATATAGTCAACCGATTTCGATCAAATTTGGTACAGTGATTGGGAACTATAAAAACTTTCGAATACCAAATTTCGTTACGATATCTTCATAAACAAACGAATTATTCCTTTCAAAATTTTTTTTTTTGTCGAGGTCGTCTCAAACACCCCTATGGGAGCATATAATTTAACCCCGATTTCAAAAAAATAAAATAAACTTGCCTCCTATGGAATAATATGGGATCTAATGTGAAAGTTTGGTAACTCTAGTTCTTACCATCTCTGAGATCTAGGTGTTCACACGGACCGGACAGACGGACATGGGTATATCGACTTCTCTATTCACCCTGATCATATTTTAGGTAACTTTGGGGTGTCTCCGACGTCTCCTTCTATATGTTACATACATTTTCGGCTTGCACAAACTTAATATACCCTTGGTACCGTACGGTAAAGGGTATAAAAACTCAAAAATTATTTCTTTTACAAATTTTAAATAAATCGGAATAAAAAATATTTTGTAGCACTAGTTTTGCCAGTTTTCGAAATATGCATAGTACTCACTTTAGAGAAGTGTCCTTTAATAACCAAACAAATAGTTGTAGCTTACCTGAAAGAATATAAAAAATAAACATATTATTGTAAAAAAATTTGTTTTAGAGGTAATTTACTTATGGTATATAAAAGAGAGTCATGTAAGTAGCATTATTTATAATTCAGGATCGGTTGAACCGATTGTTATGGTCTTTGATTTGTTGAATTCGTCGCAGCTCTAAATCTACAAAAGTGTGGAAATAGTGCAATACCAAAACAGATTACTTTTTGGTCCAAATTACTTCTGAAAAGTCTTTATACAACGTAAAATAACAAAAATCAATTCTTTCCCTGGCATAACAAATTTGAAATGAAACCGTTCATAAAAAAAATTCTCTTAAAAATAATTATTTTACTATTTGCTTTATCTGGAGAACTATATGAAGCTATAATTAGTTTTATTTCCTGGCCTTATTATTTAGTTTTAACAGATAAAAAAATGTATACAGAGTTTAGCCAAATTCAGCTTTTCAACTGAATGGTTGATCTTTAAAAATATAAAAAAATAAAAATATTTAATTAAATTTATAATAACAATATTACGATTCGCTGAAGCTATTAACTTCTTCGAAATATAAAGTTATATCGATACCAAATTTTAGCGAGAAATAAGAAGTTGCTTTGAAAGATTGTTATAGGAATACTTATAAGTTTGTTAGCGAAGTCAGCAGGGCGCGTAACCCCCGTTCTTATTGAAAACAAAATATTTTTTTAAATATTTTTATTGATACAAAATTTTAGCGAGAAATAAAAAGCTGCTTTAAAAGATTGTTATAGGAATACTGATCAGTTTGTTAGCGAAGTCAGCAGGGCGCGTAACCCTTGTTCTTATTGAAAAAAAAATTTATTTTTAATATGAAGCTATTATCAATACTAAATTTTAGCGAGAAATGAGAAACGGCTTTGAAAGATTGTTATAGAAAAACTTATAAGTTTCTCAGCAAAGGCAGCAGGGCGCGAGCCCCCTTTCTTATTGAAAAAAAAAGTGTAATAATGTAATTACCACGCTTGGCAGTTAATGCACATTTAAACATGAGCTGGATTTCAAATTTAAAGTCGAACTTTTTTTTAGTTCATCCAGGCTATATTTTTTTAGCTTTAAACCAATTTGCTTGTATTATTTTCATGCCCCAAAACTTTGATAAAGTGAGTCCTAAATGCTGGTTCACATTTCTGACAGCTCTCAATAAAACTTACAACTTGTAATTAGCCAAATGTCAGTAAAAAAAAAAAACGAGAGTTGGCCTCTTAACATGGCCATGATACCCAACCCCGTTCCAAAGACTCCAAAAAAAACACAACCATGTGTCGTAATTGGAGCTGAAGAGGGAATCCTGGCAACCAACTTTTAACAAATTATCAACACAGAAAATGAAACTTTGTTATAAAATTGCTCAACTGCTGAACTTTTTTTTTTCACTCCGAAAAAACTTTTAAAAACACGTAACTGTGCATGTGTGTGTGTGTATGAGCGTATGTGTGTGTGTGTGTGTGTGTGCGGACATGTTGGTGCGTGTTCGCACATGCGCTTGCAATTATGTAATACAAATATGTAATGAAATGAAAGTTTTTCAAACTGTCCCAACACCTTGACCACGTGCTGATGGCCGCTCTGTGGCCGATTTTCGGCCAGTTAGCACACAATTAAAAAGATAAATAGTCCAAGTTGGTCACCCGAGAGAAGCCTCAATAAACAAATGAACATTAACAAGGAATTATAAGAGAGTAAAAAATTAACTCTGCAGGGATTTTGGAGTAATATTTGTGGTACAGAAAATAAATAAATAAATAAAAAGGATGATAAAAAAAGGGGAGTGAAAGGGGTATTTAAAGGTTATTATTTGTAAAAAAGTGCCGTATAGTGTCGTTATTATGAATGTCAGCATATCTGCTGTTGTGTTGATATTTACGAATACATATTCCAACTTTTTTCACTGACCCCAAGATCGCTATACCAAAAAGGATTTTCTTTGACCTTTGAGTGCAATAAAGAGAATATCGAGAACACAATAATAATATCAGTGAGTGAAAATAGGAAAGCAAGTCTATAATATATGTAAATCTAACTAAGAATAGTAATAAGAATTTAAAAAATTTTTTAAATATTTTTTATTAGTGGAGTTCTAGTATTAAGCACGTTAAAGCTTTTATTGCCAACTTGAGATATATCGGCTAGAATAATTGAAAGCTGGGCCACTTTTCTCTCCAACTTCTCCGATTTTAACTAGATTTTTAAATATTTGGTAGAGCTATATAGCTGGAAGTAACCACTACAGCTGGGCTTGGTCCACTATTTTCGAGATTCGATATTTTCGACCGATTCTCACCAAAAAATCGATTTAATCGATTAATCGGACTGAAACGTTAGGCGCTAATAAGTTAAAACCGCAGAAAATGTAATACAAAATTCACTTAAATTTATTTCCATACGTTCCAAATATCGAAAACAAAGATTCAAAACGTTGTAAAAGAAAACAAGAACAATAAAAATTCGTTTGATTCAAAACTTAATAAGAGAAAACTAAAATAAAGTCACCATTTATTTAACAAATTTAAAAAACATGCGAAAGCGCCCTCTGGCGGCTCTCAAAATTAGAATAAGAAGAAAACTAGAGGAAAAATAATGTTTTTCAGTCCTGTAAATGAAAGGTCTTAGTCGATTTTTGAATACTCTGAAAGAAAACCTATTTTAAATAAAGATGCGACAAGTATCAATTTTAGTTGTCAGAAAAATAGAATCAATTATATCTGATTTACTATATCGAATCGATGCCCAGCTCATAGTGACCGATCGTCAAAATAACTTTATTAAAGCAAAACTCGCGATTGTTTACCGAGTTATCGTTAACTGAAGAATTGAGTTTTTCGCATTTAGACTTTTCTTTGACAAGCCATATCTCTTAAATAAAATAATAATTTGTGCCGAAGGCCTTTGCAGCCAGTGCATAATAATTTAGTTAAGTTAGTTTATTAAATAAATAAATTAAAATAATAATTTGGAGGCGATTTTTTTCTACCTTGACAGATAACCTAAACTTGTTTTTTTAAGATTTGTTTTTTAATTTTGTGTCGATTGTTAGTTTTTAATTTAAGTTCTCGTCAATATCTTTATTCGTTTAGGAGTTATGTGTTAAAATCAAAAACTCAATTTTCAGTTATCGATAACTCGATAAATAATGTCATCATCCATTATCTCCAAATCGAAGAAGTTTGGGGGAAAAGCGGAACGCTTCACTTATTTTCGCCGATATATTTTCAATATTGATTAGAAATCAAACTCAGTTCAGTTTTTACCTATAACGTATAAGAAATATTAAAAATGTTTCACTTAAATGCATTCAACATTAACCTAATTTATATGGCATGGCATAAAATTAAATTTAAAAAAGAAAAAATTAATAATGGTATATACAAGAACTGCGGTTACATAAAAAATGCATAATGAAATTGTGCAAATAATAAAAAAAGAGTGCAAAAGAAAGGAGAACGCACAACAATGAGCAAAAAAAAAACAAGAAAAAATGGGGAACCAGGATTAAATACGCAAACTGCAAGAGTAACAAGTCGGGATACAACGACTTAAGTGTATCCTGTATACATAATATATGACTTGCATACTTAAAATTGTCATTGTGTATGTTTCAGAAAAATATCACTGAAAATATGAAACACTTAAAATGTTGTATTATTCATTTTTTCTATTAAAGGCAACCCTATTTCTACACAAATTACATAATTTAATGTAAATATTAAAAAAAAATGTATTTTTAACGGAATTTTTATTTTTACACATTTAAGATTATTGTCAAAATGTATAATCTATTTAATGTATAATTTTGAAAAAACAAATTTTTGTTCCTACAATAAAAAACATAATCAAATTTTTACATCTTAAATAATACAAACTGTTGTCATCTTAAAAAAAAAATTATTGCTTCAACAATTAAAAAAATAAATTAAATTTTTAAGCCTTATTTATTAAAAAATTTTTGTTAGCAAAAGTTTGTATTGATTTGATTTTACACCATATAAAAAAGGCATAACAATTCGTGATTAAAAAAAAAGAATGAAGAAATTGAAGGCATTTATAAGAAAAATAAAATACTTTAATATATTTTTTATAGAACTTTGTTGGTTTAAAAATGATGACCAAAATATTGACTTTGATTTAAAATATAGTTGCTCAAAAATAATTTGTAGTTCAGTCACATTTAAAAGTGAAAACACTTTTTTTTTAATTTAAAATTATTTATTTTGATGCTTTTTTAGATAGACCGTTTGACACATTTTTTTAAAATTCTTTCATTATTTCATTTCGTGTAAATTTTTTTTAAGTCACATTTTTAAAAATGTTTGTTAATTTCTACTATTTGAATCAATTGCTTGAAGCATATTGTTGCGTAGCTAAACAGCAATATTTCGCAACGCGCCGATTGTTCCAATAATTCCTACTGGGTTGCTTGTCAGTAGAATTTACAGTAACGGATCTTTTGCACTGTGTGTTTGTCTCGCTCGCACCTGCACGAAATGCGGCTTGAGCAAGCCGCATGCTGGACTGTAGCAGCTACTGCAATAGCTTCTGTGGTCAAGAATGTGACCGGCTCAAATCAGTTAGTGAGAGAACTTGATTGAGGGAGGTCAATGCCACATCGAGGCGCAGGCAAACCTCAAGTGTAAGTAGTTGAAAAATAATGTTTGATAAAATGAATGATAACCCACATGACAAATCATCTTTAGCAGAATTGCAAAGACTGAGATCTAGTAATTGACACTCTCACTTGACAATCGTATTGCCATTCTAATTTTCCCGCCACCAACTTTATCATCATACGGAACTAAGAAAATTGAAATCACTGCATGCGTTCGGTAGTTATGATGCCACAGACAGACAGACAGGCACGTCTAAATTATAACACTCCTTTTTTGCGTCGATATTTTTTATTTCAGTGTGATTTCATTTGAGACCCCATCCGAGTATCCACACAACTTTTAAACGGCTTAACTTTTCATCAAACTTGTCTAGGAACACTCGCACTTAAGTCACCTTCAATACAAAAAAAACTAAATTGAAATCACTGCATGCGTTCGGGAGTTACGATGCCATAGACAGAGAGACAGACAGAACACCCCTCTTTTTGCGTCGGGGGTAAAAAATGAATGAAAATGAATGAAAATGAATGAAAATGAATGAAAATGAATGAAAATGAATGAAAATGAATGAAAATGAATGAAAATGAATGAAAATGAATGAAAATGAATGAAAATGAATGAAAATGAATGAAATATGAATGAAAATGAATGAAAATGGAATGAAAATGAATGAAAATGAATGAAAATGAATGAAAATGAATGAAAATGAATGAGAATGAATGAAAATGAATGAATCACCGATTCCCTGGGCACAACTTGAATAAATAAAAAAAGACTTGTCATATGTGGACCGCGTTGACGCCTTGGGCGAGACACCACTCAACACATATATTATAATTTTATACAATTTTTTCTTTTTAAAGTCATCTTTTTAAAAGTTGTTCGAAAATTTCTACTATTTGAATCAATTGATTATTATTTTAATCAATGGGTTTAAGCATAAAGATTTTTTTTAACTCCGCGATATTTTTACATTTGAACTGTTTTTTGTTTTTTAATTTTGTGCTCAGCATATTAATTCTTCGATGAAAATAACTCAATAATTTTTAGTTAAATAATTTATTTTATTTAATTTTGTCTAGTTTGTATCTTTTTATTCACGATTTTTTTTTCAAATTTTCAAATGTCAACTAAAACTTCACAGCTTCTATAAAGCGCACTTTTCATTAAACTTTAAAATAAAAGTAATAAAACATATTTTTTTTTGTATTATTTTAAGTAAAACAACATTTATTTAATGTAATAATTATATATTATTATATATAAAAAAAATAATAATAATAATTATATATAATGTGCCGAAGGCTCTTTGCAGCCAGTGCATAATAATTTAGTTTAGTTAGTTTTAAAATTTACTTAACATTATTAAATAAATAACTAAATTATATATAATACTAATTTTTAATAGCATATCTATCTATAGTTCCACTTCGGTGATGATAATTAATGTAGCACTACAATTTTTTACACAAATGTATAATACTCGTTACCCTTTGACTATAGGGTATAAAAAATACCACGGAAAAGTTCTTAAAAAGAAAAAATTCTAGGAAAAATGGCGAGAAAAATAACTTTCAATGCGTTATGGCGTCGAAGTACAAACACAAGCACTAACACAAATGCAAATACAATTATAATGTGCGTTGTTTGCTAGTGTTTGTGTGAGTGTGTGTGTGTGTATGAATGAGTGTATGAGTGAGTGCAAGTGTGAGTGTTTAATGGCGTTGAAGCAAAATGCAAAGAATCAACCTTGTTGCCACTTTACAAGCAAAATATTATTTCGCCTGAACATTTCGTGCTGGAAATTTTGTCTACAAGGTTTTTTTGGTTCGCGATTATTCGTAGAGCTTAGCACTTACTAAAATGTAGTGAAAAGAAAATCTACTGCAATTGAAAATGATTTTCAAATAGCTTATACTTAATTTCTTGTAGGAAATTGTAATATTTAGTTTATAAGCATATTAAATGAATAGGTTTAAGATTTAAGTATTGGGTAAACTTATACTTGACAACGGCTTAAAAACAGATTGCCATTAGCTACAACAGGAAGCTCAAAAAACCATCAAGTAGACTAAATCAATTATATTTTGGATGCATTTTTTAGCACCTATTTTATTGATATACCTTCCTAATCTTGCCCTAAGCGGATGAGAATTTATTGCATGAGATTATCAAAAGTATTTTAAAAATTATACGTATACTAGTGGGCCCGGCAGACTTTGTCCTGCCCAAACTTTTTGAATAATCTTAATGTGTATAAACATCGTAAGATTCTCTAGTTAGCTTATCTAGACAATCATAAGATTTTGGGATTACTGATTGATTGATTATTGACATTCATGAATCTCTAAAAAGCAGTATGGACGAACTTGAGTGTATAGGCTTAAAACCTCCGTATTGACAACTTCTAACATACGCAAAAATCATATTTGAAATTATTCAACGCGTTCATGAGAACACCCGTAACACGTACAACATTAAGTTTTTTAAAAATTAAAAAAAATGTTAGGGGTGGCAACCCTTATCACTTAGCGGTATTAAAATTATCATTAAACAAAACGACTAATAAATTCATTCGAATTCATTTCCAGCAAAAACTCATTGAAACTACGCTACAGAAGATGCTCTTACCTTTCTCCCCAAACAAATGTCAAAAGTTCTAAAATAAAAAATATCTTTTAAATCATTTAAATATTACCTAACATAGTCAAAGCTATATTTTATATTCTAATTAATTATATACAAATGCTAATTAATTGTATATTAGAAAATATCTTTATGGCCCTTTTTTACAACTTTGCTCGTATTTTTCTAAGCGACTCATTTAATTAGCCATTGCCTTTTGCCATAATTTACAAAGGGGTTAAACTTCAATCTAGATATGAACTACACTCCCTCCCAAAAGTAAATACTTTATTAAAACCATGAATATAAAGTACTCTTTCAACTTGAGTTATACAATAAAACAGTAAACAAACTTGCTTATCATTATCAAGAAGCTAATAAGTCAAAACTTTTGTTTTAATTTGTGCGATAAACTTTGCTCAAAGCTCCAAGGCATTTTGAATATATGTATTCGCAAATACGAATATATTCTGCCATATGGTACACTGCAGTCACAGTTTAAATATTTAAAATTTCATTATACTTGGGCATAAAAACATGTCTTGAATTGGAAAGTAAATTCAGAGTGATAAAAAATCGCAGTCCCTGCATCCCACGTATGCGGAGAAGAAGTCTATTAAAAGTAGGCACATTAATAAAGTTGGCCCAACTTGTGTATAATTTTGCACGAGGGTGTTCTTAGAAAATTATAAACAACAAGAACAGGCTGATACAGTCAGAACAGATAATTTTTCGGACACTTTTTATGTTGAAGTTGAAAGCTATGTAACCAAGAGAAGAAATTGTATAATGAATATATTTTTTGAAATGTGAAAAAATAAATAAATAAAAATATTTTGAATTATACTGGAAACCAAAGCAATCGTAGGTAACGCGATATTTCTTTGCAGTTATAAAGTTTCCTTAAACTGTCATGTTCACCATTTTTAACCCCCGACGCAAAAAGAGGGGTGTTATAAGTTTGACGTGTCTGTCTGTCTGTCTGTCTGTTTGTTTGTCTGTCTGTCTATGGCATCGTAGCTCCCGAACGCATGCAGTGATTTCAATTTAGTTTTTTTTGTATTAAAGGTGACTTATGTGCGAGTGTTGTTAGACATGTTTGATGAAAATCGGTTGAGCCGTTTAAAAGTTGTGGGGAGTAAAAGTGGGGAGAAAAACATCAACTTTGTCCGATTGGCTTAAAATTTGGTCCTATTGAAGCTGACGACGCCACTGATTCGAATCTGAGGTTATTTTTGCTCTATCTCTTCGCGTTTAGAAGTTATGGCCATTTGAAGTTAAAAACATAAACTTTGTCCGATTGGCTTAAAATTTGGTCTAATTGAAGCGGACGACGCCACTGATTCGAATCTGAGGTTATTTTTGCTTTATCTCTTCGCGTTTAGAAGTTATGGCCATTTGAAGCTAAAAATACAGCAAATCTATTAAATATGATAATGATGCTTGTCAACAAATTATGCCAATGGGCTTGCCAATCATTTAATGTCTGTCTGTCTATGGTATCATAACTCCCGAACGCATGCAGTGATTTCATTTTAGTTTCTTTGTATTAATGGTGACTTATGTGCGAGTGTTCCTAGACATGTTTGATCAAAATCGGTTAAGCCGTTTAAAAGTTGTGTGGAGTGAAAGTGGGGAGATTACCGAATGTCTGCAAATATACAGCTTTTTCAACTGTCGTCCTTTGCAACTTATGTGCTGTAACCGCCCAACATAAAATGATAGGAAACATTGTTCGTTAAAACTTCATAAAACGCCATATATATTTCGTCTATCACAAGTCCACCAAAAACTTCTTGAGATATTTTTAATTCTTGTAAACGTAGATGAATACTTCGTAAAACTTCATAAAACACCATCGATATTTCGTCCATCACAATTCCACCAAAAACTTCTTGAGATATTTTTAATTCTTGTAAACGTAGATGAATACTTCGTAAAACTTCATAAGACACCATCGATATTTCGTCTATCTACAAGTCCACCAAAACTTCTTGAGATAACTTACCAATATATATAGTTGATGAATACTTCGTAAAACTTCATAAAACATCATCGATATTTCGTCTATCACAAGTCCACCAAAAACGTCTTGAGATATTTTTAATTCTTGTAAACGTAGATGAATATTTCGTCTATAGCAAGCCACCAAAAACTTCTTGAGATATTTTTATTTCATGTAAACGTCTTGAGATATTTTAATTCTTGTAAACGTAGATGAATACTTCGTAAAACTTCATAAAACACCATCGATATTTCGTCTATCACAAGTCCACCAAAAACTTCTTGAGATAACAATTATGCAATTAGATGTACGTATAGCCATATGGAATGCCAATAGGCTTGCCAATCATTTAAATGAAATAAAACTAACTTATCCTAACCTACCTATAAAAAGTGTGAAATAAAAAATTAAATTAAAAATTTAAAAAACCCCCGATACAAGAACTTAAGTAATTTTCATTTAAAAAGTAAAAAATAATAAAAGAAACTTAATGTTAAAGTACCTAAGAATCTATTAATAATTCTAAAAAATACGTCGCGTTGGGGGACCGCTCCTAAACTAACAATTTAAATACAAATAGTCTAATTAAGCAAAAAAGATTAATTTAAAAACAAAATTAAGAAAATACTTCAAAAACTTTCATAGAATTTCTTCAAAAAATTTGCATGTAAGATACGACCGTCAACGACGTCTGCCCTCGCGTGTCCCCCAACGCGACGTATTTTTTTTAGAATTATTAATAGATTCTTAGGTACTTTAACATTAAGTTTCTTTTATTATTTTTTACTTTTTAAATGAAAATTACTTAAGTTCTTGTATCGGGGGTTTTTTAAATTTTTAATTTTTATATTAATTTTAATTGTTGTTTGTTTTATCTTGCAATTGTTATAATTATAATTTTTATCACGAAAATCATAAAATGGTAATTATTGACTGATTTCTTTCATTGAATTTGATAAATAATACATTTTTTGACGCCATATTTAAATATTGTGAAAATGACAAAATAGTCAGTCAGAGAAAAATATATATATATTATAAAAACTAAGATTAAAATTTTAGACTAAATAAAGTAATTAAATTGTATTATTTTTCTACTTTTAAATAATAAAAACTATTCATTCATTTTTATACTCAATTTTTTTGATATAAAATTTGTTGAAATATTTTAAAATAAATTTTCATTATAAACTTTTTGATGTTAAAATTTTTTGTTAATTTTTAATTAAAATTTACGAAAAAATCTGGTTTCTGGCCTAAAATCGAGGCAATTCAACTTATACGTTCCTGATACTACAGGCAAGATAAGGACTGCTGTCCTTGTTCGAAAAGCTATCTACTCGTTTCTAATAACCAATTTCTCCACAGGAGATCTAACCGCGGTGGCCATAAAGGACGGCAAGGATGACGTGCTACTCCTCGCGTCCTGCTACATGGCCCACGACGTCGAAGCGCCACCACCTGAGCTCCTAAGCCATGAAGAGGAGGCAGCAGCTGGTAGTTGGAGCGGATGCGAACGCTCATCTCTCAGCATGGGGCAGCGGTGACATTAACACAAGAGGTGAGTCTTTACTAGAATACATAATTCGTAGTAGCTTGTATATAGCCAATAGGGGTGAGGAACCCACTTTCGTTGGGCCCACCTCCAGTAACGTGTTAGATATAACTCTCCATACAAAAGATATAAGTGTCGAGAACTGGAGGGTACTTAGCATACCCTCTTTCTCTGACCATAGATATTTAGCCTTTTCACTCGTTTTTACCCCCAAAATCGCTGCAACGCCTGTCAGAAATCCTAAGAATACGAACTGGGACCTGTACAGACGCACACTTCAGCGTAAACTTGGTAACCCTATGGTTAGTAGCTCTACGGTCACGCTTGAAACAACCGTTGAAACCATAACCTCTTATCTTAACAGTGCCTATCATGTATCATGTCCTCTTTCTCGTGCAAGGCGTAAGTCCAAGCCACCTTGGTGGAACAAGGAGCTGGGCGTTCAAAGACGCTACGTACGCGAAATCTTCAAGCTTGCGAAGCAGGCAGAAAGTGAAGAGTGTTGGGATGAGTACAAAGATTCACTCAAAGAATTCAAAAAAGCGGTCCGTACCACCAAAAGAAACTCCTATCAAAGCAGCCTTCTGTTCCTGGCCTAATTCGCGATAACTGTGGTAACTGAACGAGTAATTGTCAGGAATCGCTGGAAGCTCTGGTTTCGGCACACTTTCCTGGAAATACTGTACCTACAGGTATCAACTCGCAAGAATATTTGACTAACAGCAGAGACGAAGCCAAAATACAGCGCTTAGTCACTCATGGCAAGGTAGACTGGGCGGTGAGATCTTTCGACCCATACAAGTCACCGGGACCAGATGGCATATTTCCAGCCATGCTTCAGCGGGCCCTGGACTTGCTGATCCCTTGGCTAAAGGCAATATTTAAAGGGTGCTTGAGACTTGGTTATGTGCCTACGGCATGGAGAGAGGCAAAGGTTGTGTTCATTCCCAAAGCAGGAAAGACCAGCCACCTCTACCTTAAGGACTTTCGGCCGATCAGTCTCACATCCTTCCTACTCAAATCGCTCGAGAAAATCCTTGACGAAGACATAAGAGCCTCGTTGGGATCTGGTTTCTCGGACACTCAACACGCATACATGAAGGGTAGATCTACGGAATCAGCTCTTCACACGCTGACACGATGTATTGAAGGTGCTAAGGATCACAAGGAGTACGCACTCGCGGTATTTCTGGACATAGCCGGAGCTTTTAATAACGTGTCGCTTGAAGCTATCAAGGAGGGGCTTCAATCGCTTGACCCGAATAGCTGCACTTACCGGTGGATATGCAGTCTGTTGAACTGCAGAAGGACGGGATTCTGAAACAATTTGAAGGCAGAGCCACAAAATTAATTGCGTATGCTGACGACATCGCTGTAGTAGTCACAGGCATATGCATATGCATAATTTTTATTGTAAATTTTTTTTTTTTATAAATTTTGTTTAAATATTTTAATATAAATTTTGGAAGAAGAAATTATTTTCCAATTTTTATATTAAAATTTTTGTGGTACTTTTTTATTTAAAAGTTAAGAAAAAAATTATTTTTAATGATAAATACTAATTTTCAGTTTTTAAGCCAAAACTTTTTTTTTCATTTGTTTAATAAAAGTTATAATTTTCTTTACTAATGCAATAACTATTATTTGGCTTTTTTTATTTTTTGGCTTATCAGACTTTTATTAATTTTTTTTATATGAAATAAATAAATTATTTTTATTTGAAAATCTTGAAATATTTTACAATTTTAATAAGATAAATTGATAATTAAAATTATATTTTACATAAATTAATTTTTTAATTTTCAAAAGTATTTCTAAATAATAAAAAATTTTTGTCATATTTTATGATGAACTTATGATATAAATAACTTTTTTATAATATTTATTTTACAAATAGTTTAATATCAATCAAGTTCAATTCAAAATTTTTAGTCTTAGATGAATAAATAAGCGTTAAAATTTAATTTTAAAAAATAAATAAAAAATTTACCAATTTTTGCGATAGCGCCTGCAAAAATATTATACAACATGCCTAAAAAATTATTTTCGTCACCATATTTTTTAACACCATAGCCCTTTATTATGATCCCTGTTTCAAACAACATTATTAAAATATTTTCCCATTATGCTACTAAAAAAAACATTTCACCATAAAATTCTTCGCAAAGTCGCAACGCTTTAAAGTTAAACTTTAAAAGCGTACGCATAATTTTTTCTCCGACTGTATAATACACAAGTCTATATATAATAGCAAACAAACGACTTAATTTGTTTTAGGGCCTAAAAATATGCAACACGAACCAACAATAAACAATATTTACCACCACAAACTTAAGCCAATATCAGGAAGAAAAATAAAAAAAAAATCCCAACAAATTGCAAACTGATTTAAAATTAAACAAAATTATTATAACCAACTTGAGTGAAAAACTCGTGAGGGAGAAAACTCCCAGTGTGGGAAAATGTAATGAAAAATGTGCTACACGCATACACACGCACAGGCACATCCTTACTCCCACCCTTACTCACCCCTCTCCCGCACTGCTCTCTTTCCATCTCACGCCACACACAAATGAGTATCATCAATCACGCGACTCTGACGCAAAAAACGACGGGCTTAAAGGGAACGTTGTGACGTAGAGAGTGCGAGTGTGAGAGCTGCGAGAGGGTGAGAGCGCACGCAATGCCGCAAAGGATAAACAGCTAACTTAATTCTGTGGCCGGAAATGGTTGGCAAGGCAACAGGACATACTGGCATACCGTGCACAGAGTGCGTCTGCTGCAGAGTTGTACAGGAAGTGTTATCGTGCTGCTGATTTCCCACTGATTTCCTAGACATTAAGTAGCTGCAGTGTTGTGTAACGTAACATCAGCTGCAAGCGGCGTAAAACTTTCTTAATAACATTTTTCCCAATACTTTTTATTTACTTATTTTTTGTTTTGGTTTTTTTGTCGAGCTGTGGCAAACAATAAAACAAATCAGACAATCAATTATGTTAATAAAAACAATAAACAAATTGAGTTGTGACTGGGCAGCTTCAAATTTAAGGCCACACTTTTTGGGCAGTGACGTAGATAGATTTTTGCGAGGGTTAGTAGAATGTGACTAGGTAGGAAATAAATATTAACCTAAAATTATCTTCTGAAAATTCCAAATGGAAGAACAGGTAAGTTTACTTACCAGAAGTAGGGATTCCCCCAGATAAATTTTGGAGGTGTAAGAGAATTAAATCGAGATGTCAACATTTTTTTTAAATTTTCTTAGTCTTTTTCAAAATTAAACGTTTGGACAATGTTAGAAATACTTTTCTTTTGGAAAAGTAACAAAGTAAAGCTTTCTAGTAAAATGTCTTCAACAAAATGTAAAATTTTTTAAAAGGTCCAAAACCAAATTGTTTTATTTGGAGTCTTATATTATATGAAAATACCCAAATTGCGTTCGATTTGAGAATAGCCACCAAAGATAAGTTATACCAGAGCTGGGATAACTATCGATGGCACTATCGATAGTATCATCGTATCGATTGACCATCCGATGAAGCAAGAAAAGCTCTCTAGTAAAATGTCTTGAACAAAATGTAAAATTTTTTTTATAAGGTCCAAAACCAAATTATTTTTGATTGGAGTCTTTACTATATGAAAATACCCAAATTTAGTTCGATTTGAGAATAGTCACCAAAGATAAGGAATACCAGAGCTGGGATACTACCGATGGCACTATCAATAGTATCGATTGACCATCCGACGACTTTAGAGTCAACAAATCCGATGGTAAGTAGACAACTTTGCCTACCGAAATTTCGAATTTCATGTTGCAAAAAACAGAAAAAAATATCTCTAAAAATTTGGTAGCTTTAATATTTCATATTCCACATTAGTTGGTTACTCAAATTTGTAGCTTTTTGCGAGTATTAAAGTATTCCCCACTTGCTCTATGGTACTTATTTAGAGTATGTGCCCTTTAAGAGTGTCATACTTAACTTTGTTCTGTAGTACTACCAATAGTATCAATAGTTTCAACTATCGAAGTCTTAACTATAAAGTGGTGGCACTATCGATACTATACCACTTGGTATCCCAATGCAGCCAAAAAGATGGGAAAACTTTGTGGGTATTAAGAGCCAAAACTTTTAATATTTATCTATATACCTATATAAAAGAAACTTAGGTTTTACGTGTTACGGGTGTACTCATGAAAGCGTTGATGAATTTTAAATCTGATTCTTGCGTTTGTTAGAGGTTGTCAATATGGATGTTTTAAGCCTTTTGTGATTTGTTTGTGTATATTGGCTCGTGAGATATACGCATTTTTTGTGATTATCGGTTTTTGCGTGTACATTGCCTTATATACAAAAACTTGTATTGTTCTTAATCAATGTACGAGGTCCAACATCGTTTCAATCATTGAGAGCAGGGAGGCAGCATTCCCTAATCGATCAATGTATTTCAATTGAAAGAAATGCAGCGAATCAAATTAATTATCAATCCAATCATACTGCCCAGGAACGTTAAGATCGCAATAAACGTGAAAGAATTCGGTTAAGGCAGACCCATAAAGCACGACATTCGACTAATAATGGTGCAAGTTTGAATCGAGCTGCAAACTAATCTAAAAATCTTATATTTTTCCAGATAAACTAACTAGAGAATCTTACAATGTTTATTTACTTTAAGAGTATTGAAAAAGTTTGGGCAGGACAACGTCTGCCGGACTCACTAATTTTTTTATAAAAGGAAATTATTTTTTTAGGAATATTTTTTTATTTTTATCACTTTTGATAATTATATTAACATATCTCTTCAAGAAGTGTAAGATATTTAATAAAACTATCAACACTGAAGTCAAAGTTCATGATTTTCTTGGAAAAAAAAGCAAGAGGGTCCTAGGAGAAGCATATGCATTGTTTTCAAGACCTTTAATTTTTATTGATCAAAAGCATTTCACTTTTTAATAGAGTCAGCTACTTGTAATTCGCAACTAGTTTAAACTGCGTCTGCTATAGTATGCACATTTTTTAACAACCCATAAATATTGTTTTAAACTTTTGTTACTTTTATTAATTGTCATTTGTTTAAAAGTTTAGTATTTAATTAATTTTTTTGTTCATTATTGCAATTGCTGGAAAGTCCAGCAATTTTGCCAGTTTTTCAAAATATTTTTTATTCAAAGAAAATCGAATTTCAAAAAAAAACTTGCACAATAATTTTAGTGGTAAGAACGTCTAAAATTTGTATTTATTGCCAAAATTCTTATTAATTACTACAATTTTTCTCTAAAGTTAACACTTGCCAAAAATTTTATTCCGATTATTTTAGACTTATTGAAAAGTGAGTGTTTTTTATAGAGTTTGTCAATGTATGCTGCTAAATATATATATTTTAAATTTTTGAATAGCAACTTCTTTTTTTACTAAAACATTAAGCCAATAAGTCAACTCTCGTAATCTTTTAACTATGCCCTCCGGAGTTCATCTATCTCTCATAAAATTTGTTACAACTTGATCCCCTAAAGCCTCTGTCTATCTACGTCACTGCTCCTCACTACATATACTCTATGCTGTGGCATACTTTTGTGCTCTGCAGGCAATGCAGCTTTGCGCTTTAGCCAAATGCGGCAATCAACAGCGCTGTCAGCTGCTATCTCTTTGTATCTCTCTCTTTGCTCTCTCCCTAGCACTCTCCTCCCCGCCACTCTCTCTCTCCTTTCTCTTGCCATGTCTGTTTTTCACTCTTTAAGCGACAGGCGGCAAGCTCTGACTCTCTAAGCGATAAAGTTGTTTGCCTAAGTGGCACACTTCAAGTTTTGCGGTTTGAAAAACACAAATTCAAACTTTGTCAGCTCAACCGGGTTGGCAGCCCCTCCACCCCACGGCCAGTGTTGCCATTCCCACAATTGCGCTGCTCTGCCTTCGTTTGCTTCAAGTGGCTGTTTATGTCGCAATTGCCTGTCTCGTTTTATTCGAAGCTAATAAGTGCTTCTTGTTGTTGTTGTCCCTGATAACTTCATGGCAGCTTTTTGCTTTGCTTGCTCTGAAGTTGTTGCTGCAAAAAGTTGCATCATTTAGTTCGTTTATTTGAAAATTATATTTACCCAAGATAACCGCAGGTAGTACTTGAAATTAAATAATTTACTTTCGAGACTGTCAACGCTTTCGAGCGCAAAACATTAGCAAGTGATTTTTTTTTGAGGTTATCTTAAATTGTTGTCATTTATATTTGTAATAAAAAGTTTAGAGAGGATATTTTTATTAAGGGACGTTTGTCGGAAGCTGTGATTGTTCATTTGAATGAGCTGTATATGGGTTTGGTTTTAAAAGTTGGCATTCGTTTCTTTAAGGTCAGAAATGTTAGACTAGGGTTTAATAAATTTTTGGAGTTATTCTTTAGAATCATATAGCCTAGGGTTAAAAGAATTTGATGAACAGATGATGAGATTATGTATGTATTTAAGATACATACATGAGTCACCTTGGTTAAGTAAGTAAAAGAAAGCGACGTGACGTCACAATTTTACAAAGAGCGGCAGGGAATCTCATGAAAAAAAACTTGCTAGCTTTCAAGAACATACATCGTGCATTCTCCTGTACCCATTTAATGATGGTAATCATTTTTAAAAGTAGCCTTCAATCTTTGAGGGGTTATATAGCCATATTTCTTCAATTTCCTGAGCAAACATATGGTAGTCTCTAGAGCAAAAAGGAGCCTAATTTGTGGTCATTAATTTTGTTACCACACTTTAAATGGCTATAACTCGCAAACTAAGCGTCCTAGAGCGAAAAGAAGCTTGCTTTGTGATCACTCGCCAAAATTCTTTTTCAAAACTATAAAAGGCTATAACTTTTAAACTAAGCGTCCTAGATCGAAAAAGAGCTTAATTTGTGATCACTCGCACAAGATTTTTTCCAAACTTTAAATGGCTATAACTCGTAAACCAAGCATACTAGAGCGAAAAGGAGCTTAATTTGTGATCACTCTCCAAAATTTTTTTCAAAATTTTTTTTCAGTGTTGCAAAGTAAGTCTAGGCTGAATGGAAATATATTGGTTCTCTTCGTTGTGTTATTTTATAGCGAAAATCAGTTAATCAGTGACTAACCGAATAATAACTAGTTTCTCAAAAAAGAAAATATACCTTCGGTTTGGAAATATTCAAGAGTAAAAACCCAGTAAAGTCAAGAGAGACACATCTTAAAGAAAATCTTGGCAGAAAAGTTGAGTAATTCCTAAAAAAAAATACAAGAAAATTTATTAAAGTAAACCTAAGCCAATATTGACCTACTGTGTATAACTATGGGGTAGGGATTGCATTTCCAAAATTAATACAATGTGCATCAGTCGGGACTGTCAATGACAGCAAGATCTGAAAATCAATGTTCCTAAAAAAAAAAATTATTTTTTAAAACTTATGCTTCAAGACTTAAAGACATATTCAAGGGAAAGGACGAAGGGGACGTTTTGTGAAAATGCGAAACTTTTCTTACTCATTAGGTTCACATATTCGTAAATATTAAATTTTCGCGCTTAAAGCTTACGGTGGATCCAAAATTTTCGCCGACATCTTTGAAAGATATCATCCGATTTAAACCATTTTTGTTAACATATTCTTTAGAACAAGGTGAATTATTTCGGAAAATTTACGAATACGAAATTCTTCTACAGGAGAACGCAGCAGGTTATCGCAAGAGATCATTCATAAATTACGTGACGCTCCAGGAAAGCGGGAGGGTCTGGCTAAGAGTCACGAGACAAAAATCAGCGTCACGTAATTTATGGATGATCTCAAATTAATCGGCATGAAAATATCGGTTTCTTCGGTACATTTAAGTATTTATTTTTTGTTAATCTAAAATTAAATGCAGATATTCCAAAAATTGGAATAAGTCGATAAACTTCAACTTCTTATGGAATACAGAATCTTTTCGGTAATATTTGGAGTCTATTTTTATATGTTAAAAAAATCCTAACTTGAGATTAGGTTCTGTATAAATCTTGACCCTGTAACCAATATATAACTTTACAAAACTTTTAAACAAAATTTATTATGATGGCAACCAAGGTTATCAAGAAGTATATAAAGTGCAACAAATTTCCTTATTATTTAAGGCTACCTTCTGCAATCATACTGGCTAAAATTTAGCTTCTCCAAGCTCTTAAAGCATTACCATCATCTATATCTACTTACTATTTTAGCATTCATTAAAACTCTACAAATTTGAAATTCCCAAAAACACATTCCTTTATTATAAATTCAACTTCAATTTCAAATTTTGAATGCTTGAAAATCCACCGAGACTTAATAGACAGGCATATTCATTTGAAATCATAATACAAAGAGACAACCATAATTCAATGGCAAGTACAAGGACTCATAAATAGGCTAGCTAGGATATTAAATCATGCACATGAGTAGCACAGATTAAACACACTCACTCAAGGCACATAAATTACGATGAAAGCTCAAAAGCAGAGCAATACAATTGCCAGACAGTCAAAGAGACAAACACGAACGAATGAGTGGAGAGGAGAGGGGAGGGGAGAAACAAATAAACAGAAGGACGAACAAACGAACGAAGGGAGAGGACAACGTTGACAGTGGATGAAGATGAAGCAAATCTTACAACTCATGAAACAACGCAGACAATTGTACTAATGTGAGTGTAAGTGAGTGTGTGTAAGTGTAAGTGTGTAACTGTGTGCGTAGCTGTGTGTGCGTGTGTGAGTTGCTGCCAACAATGACAAATTACGCCAAAGAGAAAAAGCAACAACAACAACAACAGCAACGCGCAACACGCAAAAGTATGTGGCGTACTCTTCCTAACCCAAAAGTATCTCACAGATACATGTTAACAACGACAATAACAAGTTATGAGCCCGAGTCAGAGAGACAAACAAGCTAACAACAAACAAACAAGCACAAAGCCCATAACAATAAAAAAAAAAAACAAGAAAAAACTTGGCAAATTTATATCCAAAACTATTTCGTACATAATAAAGTGTGGCAAGTGTGGCACGGTTGGGTAGGGTTGAGGCGCCACTCAGTTGCATGCAAAAAGTGGCAGCTAAAGTTATAAACATAATTCATAAGCGAAATGAACAGCCAGAGAACTGGCAAAAGTGTAGCTGTGACAACAACAGTGTTGAGCAACACATGTTGGCGGCATGTTGATTATGTTGCAAGCACACACACACACACACGCACACATAGACAACAGAGTTGCCACCAGTTTACGCTATGCCGCGATTCGCAACAACCAAAGCAATGTGGCACGAGCGCGGCAGCAGCTGCTTTCTGTAGATTATCCGCACAAAAGCAGATTTTAGGTACTACACTGAGAGAAATTCAACATTGGATATTCGCAATGCCTTCAACTCTGCGAGCTGGGCAAAAATCATGGAAGACATAGACAGATTGGCAATACTACCTTATCTGAGAATGATAATTTCAAGCTACCTTTCAGTTAGAGTCCTAGAATATGATACGGAAGAGGGACAAAATAGATATAGAGCTACGGCTGGCGTTCCGCAGGGCTCCGTGCTGGGTCCGCTCCTATGGAACATCATGTACGACGAGCTGGGCAAAAATCATGGAAGCCATAGACCGATAGGCAATACCACCTTATCTGAGAATAATAATTTCAAGCTACCTTTCAGATAGAGTCCTAGAATATGATACGCAGAAAGGACAAAAAAAAAAAAAATTACGGCTGGCGTTCGACAGGGCTCCGTGCTGGGTCCCCTCCTATGGAACATCATGTACGACGCGGTTCTTGGTCTCCCACAGCCACAAGGATGCACGTTAATTGGTTTCGCTGATGACCTAGCACTGGTAGCTGCCCTCTCTCGCATACTACCAAACCTGGGAGGACCCAAGATCGGCACACGTCGGCTTCTCGAGAGAGTAGTAGCTTCAGTGCTACTCTACGCGGCACCAATATGGACATTAACCTTAGATGGGTGAAAGGATCTCCGGAAAAAATTGGCTGCACCCTATCGGCTAAGCGCGCTAAGGGTCATTTCTGCGTTTCGTACAGTCTCTGATGACGCAGGACCAGTATTAGCTGATATGGTGGCCGTTGATCTTCTTGCCAGAGAGATGAAGGAGATATAAGCCTGGAGAACGACTGAGAACTGAGCTACAGTTACGTCAGCTGTCCGTAGGTTTAATAGAGCAACATGGCAAGCCAGATGGGATGGCTTGACTAAAGGAAGATGGACACATCGGCTTATCCCCAGGATCAAGGCTTGGATGGATCGCAGGAAAGGCCAACTCAACTTCCACCTTACGCAGTTTTTTACTGGTCACGGGGGGTATAGAAAATACCTCCACAAATTCAAACATGAGGAAATTCCCTTTTGTCAGGTGTGCGAAAGGTGCGACGAAGATTCGGAGCATGTAATGTACATTTGCCCAAGGTACACCCCGTCAACTGAGGGCGTATCTCCACCCGAGGAGCTGAAAGACAAAGACGCATAATGGAGAGTGCCTAGAAGGTTCGAGTGCCAATCAAAGACTGGAGATGGCTGCAAACACCTGGCTTATCGAATGTATCCAGTAGGAACTGAGATGATATAAAAAAGAGAGCTGCAGTGCCTCGAATAGGCAAACCTCCCCCGAAGTAATACTTGACAGTGGATCCCGCGAGGAGTGGCGGTGAAGAGTTGCGTGTAGGGTGAGGTTAGTACGTAGGCATGGCGTAAGAAGATGTCATGAATCGTGCATATTTAGTGGTACGGGCCACTTGTATTTTTTGGAAAATTGTCATCCCCCATGGCAAATCCGTGGAAGAAAAAAAAAATTGTTGACAAAAAATGTTGTAGTTGTTGCAACCTTTAAAGAATGACGAATTATTTTTGTTAAAAATTTGAATTTCTTCAAAAATATTTTCTCTCTGTGCACAAATACCCAACTACTCGTATTAACACTCATACTCGTCTATGCGCTGTGTATTTGTGCCTGACTAAAAGTATTTGCCAACTAGATTTTTGACTTAACATTTACGACACCGTTAAGCGTTTTGGCAACACCCACACACAGATACAAATGCTCACACACAGATACAATACCAGTGTAAGCCGCCATTTTGTGCGGACCAACGTCTTTTAGGCAGCTTCTTGAGCTGCTGCCATAGTTTCTGCTACAGACCGTGCGATCCTTTATGCGGCCTGCCACTAACGCGCTAAGTCCTTTGACTTGGACAGCTACAGAAAACTTTCTTATGGTCTTAACATATACCATTACTTTATCCAATACATGCACATATGAATATGCTTTGCTTGTTTTATAGTATGTGTGTCGGGAGTCCTTTTCTTATACCACACAGACTACACTACATTAAGCTGCGAGTGTGTTTGTGAGATTCTGTGGTAAATCTTTCAAGTTGACTTGGTTTTTATGCGCGTTCCAAGCTTAACTTTGATTTCTGCTCAACTTTCTCACTTAAATGCGCGTTTCCGAGTCTCGAAAAAGTTGAACCTGTCGCAATATTTTGGCATCTTGAAAAAGTTGTCGCCATCTGGCATAGACTTGCTTAATAGACGTGTGACTATAAATTTAAGCCAAGTTAAGACTGTGGCATGAATAAATGAGTGCGTGGAGGAGAAGAATTAAGGAAATAAAGCAAAGTTGTAAGAATGTGCAAAAGATTTTATTTCAATTGTTATGCGACTTGGCAACAATTATAAACGGTTTAGAAATGTCTAACACATAATTGAAAATAGTTAAATATTTGTTTGCCTTAAAATTGAATGTCTGAGGTTAAAAGGATGCGTTTTTCTGATAATATTGAAATGGAACGAGCTGTGTGTAAGACTTTTAACTAAGAAAAATAAATGAGAGAGAAAGACATTCCACATGTGGCGAAGATGTTAAGATGAACTGTTTTGTAAATGATGTCTTCTTTGGCGGTTCAAAGATGATGAATTGGTCATCTTTGAAGCTTCTAAGCCTAAGAAGACTTAAAGATGATGAGTAACACCTAACGCTATTCTAAGTTCTTACATTATATTCATACGTTATGAAAATGAGTTAGATTTTAGTGCACATTCTAAGAAAAATTGTTAAAAAATTATGTCTTCTTTGTCATCTCTTTTCTTTTTTTAAGTGATGTCCTCTTCAGCGGTTCAAAGATGATGGATTGGTCATCTTCACAGCTTCTAAGCCTAAGAAGACTTACACCTAAAGCACTTCTAAGTTCTTACAATTTATTCGTAGATTATAGTATCAAAAATGAGCTTGATTTTAGTGCAAAATCTAAGAAGAATTGTTAAAAAATTATGTCTTCTCAAGCAGTTTGCAAATGATGAGTTGGTCGTCTCTTTTGTTTTTTAAATGATGTCTTCTCCAGCGGTTCAAAGATAATGGATTGGTCATCTTTACAGCTTCTAAGCCTAAGAAGACTTACACAAGCTTTTTTAAGTTCCTACATTATATTCGTACATTATAGTATCAAAAATGAGTAAGATTTTGGTGAAAATTCTTAGAAAAATTGTTAAAAAATTATTTCTTCTCAAGCAGTTTGCAAATGATGAGTTGGTCATCTCTTTTGTTTTATAAATGATGTGTTCTTCAGCGGTTCAAAGATGATGGATTGGTTATCTTTACAGCTTTTAAGCCTAAGAAGACTTACACCTGAAGCTTTTCTAAGTTCTCACATTATATTCGTACATTAAAGTATAAAAAATGAGCTAGATTTTAGAGCAGATACTAAGAGGAATTGTTAAAAAATTATGTCTTCTCAAGCAGTTTGCAAATGATGAGTTGATCATCTCTTAAGAGCTAAAGTAAAAGCTTTGAACTTACAAACTATAGCTCAGAATTTTTTATAATGATTTGAGTTGAACCCTATTTAAATTGCTAAAATATGATGTGTTAAGCAGCTCATCTAATTTCTTATACCATATTCTAAATAAGTGTTTTTTATTATCAAATATTGACTAGAATTTAGTGAAGATTTCAAGAAGAACGGTGTAAAATGTAGTCGTTTCAATCAGTTTGAAGATGATGAGTTGATAATTTCTTAAATACTAAAATATTAGCTATGACCAAACAAAATATAGCTCCGAATTGCTATATAATGATTTAGGCTTAAGCCTATTAAAGCTGCTAAAAGATGATGCTTTCAATAGCTGTTATATCATATTCGCAGTCCATTTTTTTTTTTTTTCAGTATAAAAAACGAATTAGAATTTGGAGAAGATTTTAAGAAACACAAAAAAAATTATGGTTTTCCTATGTTTGAAGTTTGATAAAGTCATCATATCATCTCCAAAGAGCTTAAGTATAATTTATGTCCAAATTAAACATAGCTTCAGAACTGTTTTACAATGATTTTAATTTAAGTCTATCTTTTCTAAGTTGCTGAATAGATGATGTGGTATAACAACTATTCCTAAGTTCGTATATTAGTCATATTCACTCAAACAATTTTCAATAATGAAGTTATTTATTAATTGAGTAACGATTAAAAAAGTTATGTCTTTTCATATCGATATTTGAAGATGATAAGTTGAGTAATTTCTTAAAAGTACTTAAGTATCTAGCTATGACCAAAATAAATGTAGCTCAGAACTTTTTATAATGGTTTAGGTGTAATCCTATTGAAACTGTTGAAAGATGATGCTTTATATAGCTTTTATATCATATTCGAAATCAATTTTTTTTTCAATATCAAAAACGAACTAGAGAGAAGATTTTAAGAAAAACCTGAAAAAAATTTGGTTTTCTCATGTTTGAAGTTGATGACTTGATCATCTCCAAAGTGCTTAAGTATACGCTGTGTCCACATTAAATATATCTCAGAACTGTTTTACAATGATTTTAGCTTAAGCCTATTTAAATTGCTGAAAGATGATGCGGTCAACAGCTTTTCTAAGTTCTTACTTCGTACTTTCTATGATAATATTTTTTGTTTGTATATTAACCAAGACCGCACAATCAATTTAGAATACAACAAATTATTTATGAATGAAATAAAGATTTTAAAATCCATTTTTTTAATTATGATTTCTAATAATTTTAAAATTAGATTTCTAAGATGATGAGTTAGTCATCTCAAAAGTACTTTAGTTCTAGCTATGACCGCTTGGTTGATGTTTTGGAATTTGATCGTCTTCAAAGTATTTAAGAACTGTTTTACAATGATTTTAATTTAAGCCAATTTAAGTTGCTGAAAGATGATGCGGTAAACAATTTTTCTAAGTGCTTACGTCGAATTTCTATGATATTATTTTTTGTTTGTATATGACCCAAGACTACTCAAACAATATTTAATAGAAAAATTCTTTATTATTGAAGTAAAGGTTTTAAAAAGCATTTCAAGAATTATGTCTTCATATAGATATCTAAGATGATAAGTTAGTAATCTCAAAACTACTTTAGTACTAGCTATGACCGCTTAAAATGTTGATTTGGAACTGTTGTTAAATTAATTCTATTTAAAATGCTTAAAGATGATGCGTTTAAATCTCGCCTTGCCTCTTGACTTCATATTTTAATGATTTTCATTATTTTTTGTATCTCAACCGAGTCAAATATATTAACATATGAAAGTTAATTTGCTATTGTAGTATAGTTATAAGTATCGATGTCTTCTTAAAGCGCTTAAAGATGATAAGTTGATCATCTCCTTATATACTAACTATGATAGCATTAAGAGAAGCTTAGAATGATTTCAAAGTGATTTCTATTTAAGTTGCTTAAAGATGATGTGCTTAACGGCTCAGTCAAGTTCTTGCGAAGTAAAAACTCTATGATTTTGTATTTCCTTCAACTCCAAACATATTAACATAGCAAAGTATATCCATTATCCCATTTTAATATACCCTACCCCTGCGAGTAATTCTTAAAAACCTAAATACATACAACCCCATTTTTTAGGATTACATTTACGGCCTCTGCAATTTGCCATAACTGCCAATATTCCTGAAATTAGCCAAACATAACCAAAAAGGATTATTCAGCAACCTTGGCAACACTAAGCTGCATAAAATATGATCTATAAGTAGTGAACTGAAGTACAAAGTAACTTTTTGGCTACAGCCAAACAAAAAGAAAAGAAACCTTTGAAATATTTACAATTTCTTGGCAGGACAGCGCAACCTTTTAAAGGATTTTCATCTGCTGCTCTGACAAGCTTAGCATTGGCTGCCATTTTCTATATTGATTTCCATACATATAAGTTTATTTATTTGGTAAGAAAAACTTTTTTGCTCTGACATAAATGTCAAAACGTATAAAAATAAATTTTGAACTGCAAGCAAAATGGACAACAAACCAAAGCAAAAAAATAACAAAATACCACAAAAAGAAGAAACAAAGTTTTTGCGGTTCAAAACTAAAGTAAAGAACCAGAGAAATTTTTTAATGTGCGTAAAACTTTCAAAGATGTCTATCTGTCTGTTCTTTGGTTTAGCAATTGAAGTGTGACAACTATCAACTATCTAGATAATGTTGTTTGTCCGGCCCCAAATAGTTTTATGTGTATTTGGCAACCCTTTTTAACAGCAGCAGCCCAACCCTACACCACATGACTACAGCGTAGGCGGCCATTTTGTGTGTGTGTTCGTTTGCAGGCTGAGATTCTAACCACAAAATATTTCGGTCTTGGAAATTCTTTAAATATTAAAATCTTGATTAAGTTAAATGCGCATTTGGGGCCGCAACTTAAGTACACATTTGGTATGCACATAAAGTGATTCCTCGTCCATATGCCCAGAGTTTTGTATAGAGCAGAAACTGAACTCATGTTGTCAGGATGACTCGGAAAAAACCATATGAAATCTTTGGGGTTTTGCTGTTTTCATGTAGCCAACCTTTTGTATGTGGTCTTTTTTTATTGCCATAAATTTTAACAATTTTACGCACGATTTGGGAAATATGCGCAACATGGCCCGAAAAACTTTTCCGAGTTAATGTGACCAGACACTTGACATGAAAATAAAAAAAAAAAAAAACGAGTACAAAACGTTTGCCTAGTTGGCATACAAATTTTCATAATTGTTTTGGTCAGGCTCTTTAACGCCTTTGAGCTGGTCCCCCAAATAGAACCTTGCCGGTATTTAAATGCCATCAATTTCCATTAGCAACGCGCCCAAAGGAAATTATACAAGTTTTTGTTCTTCTAGACGGTTGGAAATCCTTTGTTGGTAGTACTTTGGGGTAAAATAAGATTTTTACAGCAAATCTGGCAATATTTATGCATCCTTACCAACACACACACACACACCACACTTATTTAGCCTAATTGACTTTACTTTCAAAAATTCTCTAACACCTCCCATGCCCTCGAAAGAGAGTTCACCCTCCCTTTGAACCTTAACATAAACTGCGCCATGTTTATTTAATTTTGCATTAAATTTTTTTTTCTCTCTTTGTGCTATTTATTCATTTTCTGGTCGCTTGCTTGCGAGGGTAGACTGAAAAGTAAATGGAACTAGGCAAGAGAAAAATATTAATTTTTTAGAGAGCTCCTTGCTGTCGCAGATTTAGATATTTGAAAAATATTGGGTGTACAACTAGAAAACCGCCGTTTTCCCATAGGTGGTGCAGCTCAAGCGCGTCGAATGATTGAAGAAATTTATGGTGAAAGTTGTATTATTGAAAGAACGTGTCGGGAATGGTTTTAAAAGTTTAAATATGGCGAATATGACGTGCAAGACAAGGATCGTCCCGGACTCGTAAAAAAGTTCAAGGATACAGAATTAGAGACTTTACTGGATGAAGATGGTTGTAAAACGCAACAGGAACTTGAAAATTTATTGGGTGTGACTCAGCAACCCTTTTCTCATCGCCTTAAAAGCTTTGGAATGATTAAGAAACTGGGACATTAGGTGCCGTACGAGTTGAAGCCGAGGGACATCGAACGGAGCCTTTGCACGTGCGAGCAACTCCTCCAACGGCAAAACAGAAAGAGTTTTTTGCATCGAATTCTGACCGGCGATGAAAAGTGACAGCCCGAAGCGGTAAGAATCGTGGGGGCTTCACGGCCATGCAACAGCTTCAACTTCAAACTGAACATTCATGGCTCGAAGCTGATGCTCTGTATTTGGTGGGACCAGCTATGAACTCTTGCATTCAGGCAAAACCATTACAGGAGCCCTGTATCGGACGCAACTAATACGCCTGAGCCGAGCGTTGAAGGAAAAACGCCCGCAATACTCGGACGATAAGGTCTTACTTCTACATGACAACGCTCGGCCACATATTTCCAAGGTTTTGAAAACATACCAGGAAACTTTGAAATGGGACATCCTACCCCACCCGCCGCACTCTCCTGACATCAGCCCTTCTGATTTTTATTTATTCCGATTGATGACGCATGACCTGGCCGTGCTGTTCATTCTTTCGAAGAAGTCAAAAATTGGATCAATTCATGGATCGCGTCAAAAGAAGAAATATTTTTCCGACGAGGAATTCAGAAGCTGCCAAAAAAATGGGAAAAAGTTGTGGCTACCAATGAAAATTATTTTGAAGCCTGAGCATGTAACGAATTTTTTACAATAAAGCCTCAAATCATGTGAAAAAACGGCGGTTTTCTATTTGTACACCAAAAAGCGACCAAACAAAAAACTGCGATCATTGCGTACCCAGCGTTTTGGAGCAAACAGTGCTGGTAATTTGATCTAGATGGCGCCAGTAGCAACAAAAACTATTTTATTTTACCACAAAAGGATTTTTAAAAGCAAAATACATGTAGAAGTAGAGAAAATGAGGCTGAGAATATGATATATGTACTATGTAATGCCTTGCATCTGTAGTTAGCTAAAAATATATCGTTGAAGAACCTACTCTTTCGTTTTAAGTTTTAAATTAAAATATTTTTAAAGGCAATCGCTTTTTCAACTAACATATTCCTCTAACTAAATATTAACCGAATCTTAAGGTATCATTATCCAAACTTCTCAGCCTGCCCTCTGCCATACAACTACACAAACACACCCACATACAGCAACATTCAAAACCTACTTAAATTGTCAGTTTGATTGCTTTTGAAGCTTTTTTTTTGAGTCCTCTCTTTTTTTTTTTGAAGCCCACGCTAATTTTTCTCGTTTTTTTTTGTCGCGCGGCTAACACAATTTTCATTTACATTCATTTTTCTTTTTGCCGCTTTTCATTTATTTATTCGCTTCACTTTGCTTATTTAGATGTGACATTATAAGATGGCGGCTAAATAAAATGACAACAAAAAAAAATCGGCACAAGTTGGCAGCCCAGCCCACAAAACGAAATTGGCATGACGCGTTGCCTGCTTTGCAGCGTTTGAATTATTGAGTGTCTGGCCTAAAAGTATGTAATGCAAATGTGAAATGTGGAATGTCTGCGAAATCTGTGCTAGCTGTCCATTTGGTATTTCATTTTTTTTTCTTACTCTAAATCCGCTTTAAATTCAATTAGTTAAGAGAGAGCAAAAGTAAAGAGAGTGACAGGCAGAGGGCATGGGGAATACTTTTGGATTTTTCGTAGAATTGATTTATATATAAAATGGTCTTGTGATGCTTTAGTCAAACGCGGTTAGCTTCATGTAGAGCGTATTGGAAATTGGATTTATTGCATTATTGATTTGGCCAAAAGCGGGTCAAATTGGTTTTAAAAATTATTGAGCTGTGTATTGCTAGACCAAATATAGCTAAGTATGGATTATATCAAATCAAGTATAAAAAAAATAATTTTGGCACGATTTTTGCAGCAACTCCATATGAATACATATATAAAATAAATATTATATTTATATCAAAATAAATATTAGATGCATATCATACAAGATCTATTATATTTCTTGGGATACAAATTTTCGATTCATTTTAATTTCAGTTGAAATGCATAAAACTTACTTTGAAACAGCATTATAAGACTACCAAGAAAATATTTGTGGCTTACCTGAAAAAGAGAAGAAAAAAATTAGTTGGTTAGAAAAATTAAACGGAAGTATTTAATACTAAAAACAAAGTTTGATTTTTCAATACAAAATTTTATATACAATAGAATTATCTAACGCTTCTGAACTAGAATAGAAGGACTCTTAGCAAGTGACACTGGTCATGGCTCACTTAAACATTTCCTTCCTGACGTATCGATCTGCTCTAAATCAGATTTTATGATCACGGAACTCTTTCATAACAAGAAATTTAGATCTCTTCTCCCAAGTCGGAAGACTAGGGCTGATAGCAGCCTCTGTGGCAACCCCCGGTGGCAAAAATGGTTCACGGATGGGGCCAAAACTGAGCAGAGTGTAGGTGTTGGAATCGTTGGACCCAACACCAGAATCTCTACCACAATGGGCATGTGGCCCAGCGCCTTTCAAGCAGAGATTCATGCAATACATAGAGATCTGCGCCCTTAGTATCCTTTTCAGAGGAACTAGAGGAGCAAAAATATGTATTTTTTCAAATAGCCAAGCTGCTATTAGGGCATTGTCATCCTGGAGCATCTCCTCTAGGATGGTTAAAGAATGCCATAACCCCCTCCAAACCCTGGCCACCCGGAACAAAGTCGTGCTATGTTGGGTGCCTGGACACTCGGGAGTTGATGGTAACACGATCGCTGACGATCTAGCACGACAGGTGGAGGCAACCTTGACAACCTCTCCTGCGCCGATTTGTGGTATTGGTTGGTCCACAATCAAAACCATTATAAACAAATGGGCTGCAGGAGAACATGAAGGTACTGGTTCTCCCTTACGGGGCTTCTTGAAGCAAAAGTGCTTGTCAAACCTCTGGATGCGATCAAGACAAAAGGTCTTGACGGAGTGGACCTGAAGCTCCTGTTAGCTTACCTATCTGGCTACCACACTGTTAGATACCATCTACAGAAAATTGGCCTTACGGACTCTTCAGAGAGCAGGCTCTGTCTAGACGACGATGAAACCACCAGACATATTCTCTGTATTCTCTCTGCCCAGCGCTGGTATGGGACAGAACCTGTCACATGGGAAAGGAACGAATTAGTTCCTTCCATCTCAGTTCAATACTAACAAAAGACCTACTCTATTCATGCGGAAAGCGCAAAGTCTTTTGCTTTAACTTAAGGGTATGGTACAAAAGACCTTTTGGTCGCAATGCCCCACCGCTCTGTAAGGTACCCTTTTTCGGAAAAGAAAAAAATCTAACACTTCCAAACTAGAGAAGATATATTCATATATTCTTAGTTCCATTATCGCCTAGAGGTGCATAGGGACTGATATTCGTATACTAAAAATTAAACACTAAAAAAGACTAGCAACCATTTTGCTTTATTCCTCAATGTATTTTTGCCAGCTTTATTAGCTTTATGACATAATGAGTAAAAAAATAAAATCCTCCACAAACACACTCTCTCAATCCAATTAATTAATTCTTGTCTTGCAGTTCTTAAAATGTATTTAATTTTTTCACAAATTTTACCTTTCAACAGTTGCCAGCAATTTGTGTTTACTTTGGCAGTCTGTCTGTATATGTATTTGTTGGCTTATCCATAATTGTTACCATTAATGACTACAGCTGCAGTCAGTTCCCAGCATACACTACGTATACGTTATATTATGCGACCCAGAGAGAGAAAGATTACACATACGTAACGTTGCGCACCGTTGCTGAGCAAACAAGAAAATTTACACAAAAATACAGCAAAAATACGAAATAAAATGGGCAAAAAAAAGAAAAAAAAGAAAATGGTGGCACACAACATGCAACATGGGAAATATGAAAGAGCAGAGCAGAACATTTGCAACAACCAAGTGCCATCCATATAAGCAGCTGTGTCTGGCTAGAGGAGCTAGACGATGTCGTCTGTGGTTTCCCAGCCTTAGCTACAGATATATAAAAGCAGATACAACGCTAACAAGATTCGTCAGCGATACTCTCATGTGTCTATCTATAGCTCTGTGTGTGTGTTGGTGAGTATCTATGAGTTTGTTATTTTCAAAACGAGTTAAAATTAGCATAGTTATCGCAAAAGTCTGCTTTCTTGCTACAAGAACTCTCTGTACGGAACTCGTCTATTTCTCAGTTGGCTTGGCTTGTTACTGCTGACTTGGTAATGATGTAAAAATATAATGAACTCGCAGAGTTGCAAGAATTCAATGCAAAAAAAAAAAATAGAGAATCCTTAAGGTTCAAACATGCACTCTGCTGTTGGCATAGAAACTGTTTACTCAAACATGTGAAAACTTTGCACTTGATAGTAGAGTTAAGAGCTCTGTATTTCAAGTGTCTGGTTGGCAAATATTAGCATCTGAAAATTCAGGTCAAATTGAATCAGACTTCAACTGGGCTGCAGCCTATAAGTATGCTATGCACTTTTACACAAAACACTCTCTAAACAAAGAACTTGTTTGGTATGTGTTGGTTGATTCATTATACCAAAAACATACACTGAGGAAAAAAGGAGTGCATTTTGCCAATATGCTTACAATGAAGTTTGTCCAAAAGTTTTGATATTTATAATCGAGGAAAGGATTTATTTTTTTCACAGATTTCTTAAAAAATAATTTTTTAAAAAACCTTAGAGTGAACATAACAAATTCAATGAATCTTGGCTGTAACTTTGCCTCTTGTTCAGAGCATCGTTCAAGCCGCTTTATGAATTCTCTGAGCCCACCTCTAAATAGCCCTACTAAAAAGCATTCCAAAAAAAAAGATGAAAAATAAATCAAGTGCAACCCTGCATTTTTTTTCAGTGTACACACACTTTTTGTGCCCATTTCAATGCGAGTGCGTCTGCCACGCCTTCCAATACAAGCAACGCCTGCGGGTAACTAACACAAAAGTATAATGTCAGGTCGTAAACAGTGCAGCCCCCCGTGTCCGAACTCACTTTTTCACCCCCTCATCCACACCTACAATGTTGCGGTATTTATTTAGCCTATAAAACGTCAGTTGTTTAAAAAACAAGAACAAACCAAAAGAAAGGCAAAAAAAAAAAATGCTAAAAGGTAAATGAAAATGGCGAAAAAAGAATACAAAATGGTGGCCAACGAGGTGCGCACAGCATCAAAGCGTTCAAGCTGAAGTAAAAAGTACAACAAAAACAAGAAAAAAAATAATAAGTAGGCAGAAAGTGCGCACCGAGTGACACACAGGGACGGATTTAAGCCCGGACTTACTTATGAGAAGAAAAATTTAAAATTTATTCTAGTTTAAAAAGAATCTTAACGTAATTGTTGATAGAAAAAAGGCATAATTCATAATAATCATGGAACTACTTATATGTAAGATGATTAAGGTTCTTACAAATCGAAAATCCAAAACCGTTCTTATTTTACAAAAAAGGAAAGCTTTATATTCTTAAAATACAGGGTGCGCCATTTGAATGTGGTCGATGGAAATATTGAATAACTTTGACAGATTTCAACCGATTGACGCCGTCGAACACATTTTGGAAAGGTTATTGCATTACAATTTTAACCATGAATCGATTCACGCCCAAAGAACGCGCGGAAATAGTGACAATGTTCATTAAATGTAATTGCCCGATTTTTGGGAGCGAATTTTAATGACTGATGAGGCCCATTTCACGCTATCTGGCACTGTAAATAAACAAAACTGTCGCATTTGGGGGAAAGAAAATCCTCATACTATCCATCAAACTCCACTGCATGATCAGAAAGTGAATGTTTGGGCCGGTGTCTGCTTCAATATTTCCATCGACCACATTTAAATGGCGCACCCTGTATATGTGCACGAAAGGATTTTTCGATGCGACAGATAGTAATAGAAACCGAGCGTTTTGAAAGCACATAAGTCCCGCACGCTAAGGTATTTTCTAAAACTTTAAGCGCGTTTTTCTCGAAATCATGTTTTTCATCAGAATTTTAAGCAAACATCTAGATCTCCGACTTCCTTTATTTAAAGCAAGTTTGAAAGGATTTTATTTAATTGTATTGAAAAATTGTTATTTTTAAGCAAGGTAAAACAATTTGGATCAACCTAAGCAAAAATAATTGCTCACGTATTATGATATTATTTTTCGGGTTTAAAGGAAGATCCAATGAAATTAATCAAGCATCTGTAAAATTAATACCGAATTGTTGATAGTTGGAAGATTGTACTGTAAGTAGTAGTCCGGCACTCGAAGTGTAACCAAATTCAGACCGCTCGCGCAGCTGACGCACGAGCATCAGCTGTCTGTAAGTTAGCCAAATGACAGTTTAGAGTATTGTTTATGTAGAAGCGCACGAAAGCATTTTGCCGTGAGTAAACGCGAAAAAAAAATCAGTAATGGATTTCAAACGTAATAGTGTAGTTGCATTATATTTAGCTGGAAAATCACAACCAGCGATTGTTCGTGAGCTCGAACACCTTAAAGTAAATAAAGTTTTCGTTTATCGCACCATAACTCGTTACAATGATACTGGTAGCATCGCAAAACGTCATGGAGGTGGTCATCAAAAGACTGCAACGTCACGTGAGATGGTTCAAAAAGTGAAGAAGCGACTTGAGCGAAATCCCCGACGAAGTGCCAATCAAATGGCGAAAGAACTGAAAATATCTGACCGTAGCATCCGTCGCATACTGAAAAATGATCTCAAGGTCAAGCCTTACAAGATCCAAAAGGCACATGATCTCACACCGAAGCAGCAACAAGTCAGACTTGAGAGAGCGAAGGAGTTGCTTCGCTTGGCCGAAAGCGGTCAATTGCCGAACATTGTGTTTTCTGACGAGAATTTGAGTCATCGATTGGCCACCAGGAGGCAGCACCCGCCACAGATAATGGTTTGGGTCGCTGTAACCGCAGATGGGCGCTCTCCAATCGTTTTCATCGAGCCTGGCATCAAGGTTAATGCGCAATATTATCGGGAAAATATTCTGGAGGTTGCTTTGAAGCCGTGGGCAGACAAACATTTCGGTGGCAGACCATGGACGTTTCAACAGGACTCGGCACCGTCTCACAAAGCTCGAGTGAACCAAGAATGGCTGAAAATCAACGTTCCGAACTTCATAACGTCCACACAATGGCTCTCGAATTTACCAGACGCGAATCCGATGGATTATTCTCTTTGGGCCATTTTGGAGAGCAAGGTCCGAACTAAAAGATACAACAGTCTCGAGGCGCTGAAAAAAGCCATTGTCCACGAGTGGGCCAAAATACCTGCAAGTCACATGCGGGCAGCTTGCGATTCATTTTTGGACCGTCTCAAGGCCATAGTGAAGGCAAAAGGTGGCCATATTGAGCGAAAGTAAATTGTTTCTAAATTTCGTATTATTTATACACATTTTTTACCTTGAATTGAGTAAAGGTAATTTTCCAAAATGAATTTATGGCCTTTTTAATTGGTTACCGTTCGAGTGCTGGACCCTGTATATAGGTAGGACTGTAGATAGTATTGTAGGTGGTTTAGGAATAGGAACCCTTAAGATTTCTCGCCTTCCTTGGCCAACTCTCGTTGAAAATATTAGAATTTGAAAAGGTTTCCCTTTTTTTTTTCGCGGAAGAGTCTGTAAAACAAATTTTTGTATTCTTGGGCGGGGATTATCTGCTAACCAAGCAGGTAACAGAGCTTTTTCAGGCTCTTAAACGGAGTTTCTTTAAAATTTTGTCGAGAAAATCTACATATTTTTTTTTACAAAAAATTAAAGCTATATTTTCGTAGAAAATAATTTTCAATGCAATCGATATTTATAGAAGAGACGCGCGCTAAGAATTGTAAACGCGTTTTTTCCGGAATCAAGTTTTTCATCAGATTTTCAAGCACAGGTCATTATCTATTATCCCGATTCCCCTAATTTAAAGCATATTTGAATGGATATATCTTGTTGTATGGTGTATACTAACAATATACACGAAAATTATTATCTAAACAAAAGCGAGGAAAAAAAAATTCGAAATTCCACATTCCAGTTAATTTTTCGTCAAAATTCATTCTCACTTAGAATAAGCCATAGAGAATTTAATTAATTTCAATACACAAAAACATTTTTCATTTCATTTCACAGCATGAGTCTGGAGAACTGAAATTCGTGGACGATGTTCTGCATGCAGAGGCAGACAAAAGCCGCCATTTTGAATTTCGTCGGTATAAAAATGTTCAATTGTTTAACAATAAAAATCGCATTTAACAATCAAAACTGGAAGCTTGTATGTGTTTTCATCAAGCTACAAATAACTACCAAACTTCGCCTTCATTTCAGGCGCAATTTCCCTTTCCTTCCCTTAAGTTTTTTATCAAGTTCTTTTCAGCACGAAGAAACTATACTCAAAATCGGTAAAATTTTTATAATTTTTGGGTATAAAAAATATTGAAATCAATTTGTAGTCAGTAATTTAATCTCATAGAATTCAAAAAAAAAAAAACGAATATTTTGGATTCACTTCCATAGGAGGTCAAAATAAAGCTTGAAGTCCGATTTGGATGAAATTCGCAGAGTAGCCGTCGCCGAGAATGTTCGGGAAGAGTGTACCAACATAACAAAACAAAAAAATCGATAATCGAAAATACGTTGCCCGCGAAATTTAAAAAGTCGCCTTACTTTTTGAACACACGTCGTATACTTTACGATATTAAATTTCTCTTGAAGCGCTTCCATGCGGTGAGGCTAAGTAGTTATCGAACCACTCTCGTATGCTTTTCTCAATATTATGGAATAGCGATAAAAATATAAATCTTTTCTAATTGCAATAGTCGCAGTAATGCTAATGCTGCCTTTGAAAAAATGTATTCCAATAAGTTCGAAATTTTTTCTCTAAAAGGCTCCTAAAATGTAGAATCTTCTATTTAATTGTCCGTAAAGAAAATTTGAAATGGTGCGTCACCTTACTCTTCTTCTTTTAAGTCAAAAATAAACTACACACATAATATAAAAATAGCTTTTAACCGGCCCTTGGGCCTACCCACGGCTTTCAATCCAGTCCTGCCCTCACAGACACTTCAACACGCACACATACGCACACACTTACATGCATGTTGATGGGTTGGTTAGTTACTTGGTTTAAGCTCTCTCTTCACTTTCATCCTCTCTCTTAAGCTACGACTTTGTTGACCTAAAAATCTCATTTGCCGCATGCTCATTTCAGCCTGTGCCGGTTTTTCTTTTTTCACTTGTCGCGTCTGGCATTGCATACTTTTTAGCGTTCCTGGACCAGCTCAATATGCTCCAGGCTAGGCATGCACAGCAAAGTCTTTGATATAGATACACTCATACATTCTTAAATACTCTTACCACAGTTAACTAACTAAACCACAAAGTTGCTCGAGCTTTCTTCAAAATCTGGGTTTTGCTTTTTTTTTTTTTTGTTTTCGGACCACTTACTTCAACGGAAATGAAAGGAAATGAAATGCCACTTTCCTGGCCTTACAACAACTGAACTAAAAACCACAAACAAAGGACATAAATATAAAAGAATTGGTTGCAAAAATATGAAATGCCTACTCACATGAGCCGTGTCTGCTCAAGGAATATATATTTTTTTGAATGCTTTGTGGTTGGCCAGAAATATTGTAACTAGACAGTATTGTTTTCAAAAATCTTTCGGTCGAATGCTTTTAAAATAAACCTTCAAAATGCTTACAAAATCTTTTTGAGGTCAAAAATAAAAATATAAAATTATAGAAATTGAATATAAGCATTTTCATATAATATTTAGAGATTATAAAAAAAAATCGTAATAAAATGTTGTACATTAATTTGAAATAAATCAAACTGCATTATTAATAAAAAAAAATACTTTTTGTTCAAAAAATCTTGGCTTGAAGCCGAACCCATTTGATTTTATACTATTTTCGGCTTCACTTACTCTCCCGGCTGACCTTAAACAGTTGACTTTCATCTGTGGTAACAAAAGTATCTGACCCACAGAGCCCGTCACTCAAACATGTTTGGCCCGCACTTCATATTCATCTACTACCATCCAAAGCCAAACTTAACCAAAGACCATAAATAATTGCAACTAATTTCACAGCAAAACTTTCAGCTAAAATGCCACTCACACACACACATAGCCACCGCCATACACAGATACTGGCTAGTATGTGCCGCAAAAAGTATGCAACACATAACTAATAATGCCAATGACATACTGACATGTTTCACACACTCACACACACACCGACACACTCACTCACACATAATCACATAAAAGTAATGAACTCGGGAAAAGTGGTTGGATGGATGTCCGTCTGTCCAAGAGTCTATCCCGTCTGTATCTGTTAGTATCTGTTGGTATGTCTCTATCTATGTATCTACTTGTAAAAAGTTAGCGGCAACATAACGAAAAGGACCCTTCATTTCATAATGGCGCTACTAAAAGTGTGTGCGTGCGTATGCGTAACTGTGTGTGTGTGTGTGAGTGTGTGAATGCAACAACTTTAATGCAGCCAAGCAGTTAGGTAGAGCATAAAAATAAAACGACTCACAACAACAACAACAACAAAAATGATATATAAAAAAAGAAATCTGCACCCGCATGGACTTTGTCAACGTTGAAAAGTGGCAGCATCAAAATCTATATACGAGGGCAGACTGAAAAGTAAGTGGTTAAGACAATGAAGGTGTGAGGGAGTTCGATATACATACGATAAATAGAAAATGGAAGGCAGCTTTTGGTAATGAACACAAAATAGTCCCTGAAGGTATGCTATATAATTTTCAAAATTTAGGCTTGTTAATTTTATCTTCATAATTAATTTAATATGACGTCACATAGCCTATAACCAGTGGCCAATTAAGTCACTTTCAACTATACCTAATTTTACAATATACGATCAACGATTTAGAAGTTATGAGAGAACAGACAAACATTCATACATACAGATTAAAATCGTAACCCTGATCTTTCAGTATCAACTTTCTCGAGTTAAAAATAAGCATGCAAAATATTTTTGAAAATATCTTACAATAATTTGTATTTTACATTTATCCAAAAGATCTAAGAGTAGTAACTTTTTACCCACAAAATCTATTAAAGATCAATATGTACTTAAAAATTTCGTATGAAATTTTCGAAATTTATAAAAAATTAATATTTGGCAAATTTTCTCTAAAGTTTGTGAGTAAAAATTTATATACAAAAATTGATCCAAAAAATGTATGCATAAAAAAAATGTCTGATTTTTTAGGGTAAATAAGTTAGTAATAAATTAATTAAAATATGTAATTTTTAAGATCGACTACAAAAATCGGTAAGAGAAACGAGTAACTAGACCTAAGGCAAGAGTACAAAGTTCTCTAAATGAAGAATAATTCAGAAACATAAATAAAGATTATTAATCTGCAATTAATGCCATGGGGAACCCAAAAATTTATGTCTTTCCTAAGAAAAACTGATAAAAAGGGCATTCAAAACGTATTGCTCCTATTTCATTTCCTGCCACAACTCACAAAATTCATATATCCAATATTTAGAGTAGAGAAACCTATTTGGAGGAGAAGCGCGTCGATTGAAAAATGAAATGCGGTAATGTATTTGACGATGCTTTATTCTTAATAAGGATAACTTTTTACGATCTATAACAGTGGAAGCAACTTTGAAACCATTGCAACGTGCTGGAGTATCAGGAATAGTTTTGCAGCAGTAGATTTCTTCTGAACATCTGAGACGGAAGAAAGCTGAGATGATGGTAACTGAGCTTTAGGATCGGTTTGGCACAACTTAAATCAAATACTATTGAACAAGGTTTTACAATAAGAGTGAGAGATGTATAAATAATATTCGAGCCAGCAGATTTATTTGAAGCAGTTGAGACCAAAGAAAGCCGGGGTGATGGAAACTGATCCTTGGGATTGACTTGACACAACTTAAGTCAAAGACTTTGAACAAGGTTGCACGATCACAGTTAAATATTACAAATAATATTGAGCAAGTAGTTTTCTACGGAATTGCTAGAGACCGAAAAAACCCGAGATGATGCAAACTGAGCTTTAGGATCGAAAGCTTTGAACAACGTTGTACAATGAGAGTGACATATTTAAATAATATAATATAATATAAATAATTAGCCTGTTGATTTCTTCTGAACAGCTGAGACGGAAGAAAATCGAGATGATGCAAACTAAGCTTTTTGAATGGCTTGGCACAACTTACATCAAAGACTTTGAAGAAGGTTCTACAATAAGTATTGAAAAATTATTCAATAATATCGAGGCAACAGATTTCTTAGGAGTATCTGAAACCGAAGAAAGCCGGGATGATGGAAACTAAGCATTGAAATGGGCTTGACACAACTTAAATCAAAGATTTCGAACAAGATTGTGCGATGAGAGAGAAGATAATAAATAATATTGAGCCAGCTGATTTCTTTGAAGCAGCTGAGACCGCAGACAGCTGAGATGATGCAAACTTAGCTTTGCGATTGGCTTGACACAGTTTAGATCGAAGACTTTGAACAAGGTTGTACGATGACAGTAAAATATTATAAATAATATGGAGCAAGAAAACTATCTTCATCGCAAAAGCAAAGAGCGAAAAAAAATAGAGATGATGCAAACTGAGCTTTATAATCAGTTTGGCAGAACTTAAATCGGAGGCTTTGAACAAAGGTTGTTCAGATGAGTAGTGACATATTATAAATAATATCGAATCCAGCTGATTTCTTCGGAGCAGCTGAGACCGAAAACAGTGAAGATGATGGTTACTGAGCTTTGGATGTAACTGGTTTAATACAAATCCTTTTATAGGAACTGGTCTTTAAGATGCGACCGAAAGATTTGACAGAAAGTTAGACCTTTTTCATTAAAGCAATAACACTCAAAAACTTCAGCGTCATGGACAAGAATATTTTAAGATTAAGCCTCCCTGTGACTATAAAGTTTTACCAAATTTTCAAAACAGGCTTTGTGAAAAGTGATCAGTGAAAAGCATTCAAAAAAGCATCAAAAAGTTGAGCAACGAGAGAGAGACAATCTTAATAGATCTGTTATCTTTTTTAAATTCGAGAGTTCAATTTTTTATTCCTTATCCAGGTAAAACCATTCTCCACAAACGTCTTGGTCAACTGAGAAACAAATGCTCATTTTGAGGTAAAAATAATCTACTAAACCCAGAATTCATGCAGCTTATGTTAATAGATAAAATATTATTTATTGTTCCGAAAAAAAATCGTCGCTTTCTTTTCACCCCACCCTCGCATATAATATACCATATAAGCCACATACATAAAGACAACAGTGGCAATGCCAACTAACGCTTTATTAGTATGTATAGTCACATGTCTGTGGCAACATCATGTATGTCGTCAACGTTGTTGCCATGTTGCGGCCAGTGGCTTTGGAGTTGCCCCTTTTTGATCCTGTGGCGCTATAGAAGCTACAGCTTGTGCCATATACTATAACATATATTCGTGTGATGTGGTCATGTCATTGCTACAACATGCTGATAAAAAAATTTTCAACAAACTTTGAGTTAACGACAACATTGTGTGATAGAGTGTGTATATGTGTGTGCGTGTGTGTGAGATAGTGTTTCACTGTGTGTGTGTGTGTGTGGTCTCTCACGCTTTTTAACAATTTCGCCTGGCAGCCATTAAGCGACAATGTCAACGCCGCAGCCGCCATAGCAACGCCATTTTGAAAAATGGTCAAACACTATTAGCTTCCGCTTGAAGCGCGTGCAACAAAAAAATATAAGAAAAAGTATAAAAAATAATATAAAAAAAGTTGAGCAGCAGCAATACAATGGCTAAAATATTAGTTGCAACATTTTTTGTGTCATAAAACTTGGCACATTGTTGTTGTCCTTGTTGCACACAGCTGTGGCAGCAGCAGCAACAAAAAGAGATGCACAAATGTTGAAGTTTCATCAGCTGCAGTTGCACATGCAAAAATATGCTACAAATATTTAATGTGAATTTATGTTTGCGATCTTTGATGGATGGCAGCATCTCCTGGGTAAAGCTTTCAGCTTGGAACAAGGTAAATAAAACTAAAAGAGAGTCTGGCATAAACTTGGGATTAAAAATAAACACTTGATAAATATGACAAAATAAAAAATATATGATAATCCTGCAGAGATGTGACACGTCTTTGAGCAGCACTGCATTTTCTGTATGGTTTATGTCCTTAGTTTAATATGTGTTGTTTAAAAATAATTCTTATTGAAGCTTCATTTGACAGAAAAATGCTTTTTGGTAAATGTGAGCAAGAATAAGAAGTTGAGGGGAAAAAGGTGAATCGAGTCGAGAGACCTTCAGAAGAAAATTTTATTTAAATATTGATTATTTTTGGAGTTATTAAAAATGTGTTTTGAACTAAAATAATGATTTAAATAAATTTAGAGTTCAGATAATAAAAACATAAGCATCCCTGAGTATCTTTTATTGCAAGATAATCATGGAGTAAGCTCACTAAAATCGTTTTTCCTGCCTAAAATTTGTCATCTGCTTTTTAAGTATACCAACGCCTACCACCATTGAACCAAGTTCCTTTCTAATCCCCAAAACAACTTGGACTACAAATATATACCCCAAACATGTTTTTCAATTTTCCACACAATCAAACACCATTTTAAAAAGCTCAACAATGTGAAACAACTATGTGACAACTATGCCAGGACATGTTGAAGCACTTGAGCTACAACTACTGCTGAAGCTCCTACTCCTACTGCTTGCCTCAAAAATCCAATCCCATAAATAAGCAGACTTTTCAACACATTTAACACAATAAATCCCCAGCCAAAAAGAGTGCTAGGAAAAAGAAAAAAAAAAGTAAAATCCAGGATGTGCTTTCCCCCATAATGTCGAAATTGACAAACGAATGTCAGAACCTTATAGAAGCAATGCATCAAACTGGCAGGCTAATCTTAGTAAGAGAGCACTTGGAAAAGAAACCCCAAATCCAATTGAGTTTTCCAGGAAAACTACATTGGCTGGCATTAGTGGAATTGCAATTATGACTGTCGTTAAGCACCTGAAAGTAGGCAAAGTTGCAACAGCTGCCACAGTTGCATGCAACTGATATAGGAACTCAGGGAGAGCCAAGGGAAAACGAACGCAAATAAGCAAGAAATATGACAATAAGCGAGACAGAGTTAGAGAATATTGTGTGCAGACAACTAGTGTGCTCTCGCTTTGGTAAACACACTCGACCGGCTTGACTTTGATGTAGTGCACTCAAAATAATGTCAAGTTTTTCATGCTGCTTTTTTTTTTTTGTGTTGCGTCTTTGTTTGTCTCGCTCTTTTGGCCACTCTGTTTATCTTTGTCACTGCAACGAGCCAACTAATAATGCTAAAGTGTCAATATTCTTAAAGCGTCCTTCAAAAAGTCGACTTTAGCAAATGCTGGAATCACACTGCGTCACAGAATGACACAGTTAAATCAAACAATCAAGGAAGAAATTCAAAGCATCCCTAGTTTGATTTAGCAAGTGATCGGTGGAAAATAAATGGCGCTCTAAAATTCTACCAACAAGTCAACCGTCTCACGCAAGGATTCAAGCCCGGAGCAGCAAATTGCCAATAGGAATCTAGTTACAGATACGCAGTGTACACTGAGGTTATGGAGGGAACATTTCTCCAAGCTGCTTGCAGGCGATAAAATCCGCCACTGGTGAAAACAACCCTAACTAACGACAAGAAGCCTGAGTTGCAATAATGCTCCTCAAAAACAAGCAGCTGGAGCTGATGGAATGCTAGCAGAGTTATTTAAGGCTGGTGGCGACGAGCTAATAGGGTGCATGTATCAGTTTCTATGTAATGTTATCATATGTATGGCTAGCGGAAAGCATGCCCGACGATTGGAAGCTCACTGTCCTTTGCCCTATACTGAAGAACCCGACGATATTCGCCAACTACCGGGGAATCAGCTTATTTCCATCTCATACAAGATCCTGTCGAGCGTATTATGTGAAAGACTGAAGCCGTATGCCAACACACTGATCGGACCCTATCAGTCCGGCTTCAGTCCACCATAGACCAGGTCTACGCCAAATCCTGGAAAAGAACCACGAAAAACAGATCGATACCCAGCATCTCTTCATTGATTACAAAGCTGCATTCAATAGCCCGATAAGGGATCGCCCATACACCACCATGTCTGAGTTCGATTTTCCTGCAAAGCTGATTCGTCTTTGCAGGATGACATTGAGCGGCACCATCAGCTCTGTCAAGGTAGGAATACCATTCAATACCATTCTAGGTTTCAGACAAGGCGACCCTCTATCTTGCGACCTCTTCAATTTGGTGATGGAAGGGGTACTGCTGAAGGCCAGTGTACATCGCAATGGCACTATTTTTTCCATTTTCTTGCATACGCTGATGATATCGACTTCATTAGGCGATGTGGATCTAGGGGTAAACAAGGGCAAAAGGAAATACATGCTGTGTACGAACAAGGACGCACGGCGCCTAGGCCCCCATGTTGCAGCGGACCGCTATACTTTTGAAGTGATTAACGAATTCGCATACCTTGGCACCTCCGTTAACACCGAAAATTATATCACCCTGGAGTTAAATCGAAGAATCACACTTGCCAATAGTTACTATGATCTCAGTAAGCAGATGTGTAGCAGAGACCTCTCTCAACCTACAAAACTAACACTCCACAAAACGCTCATCTTGACTGTCCAGAAGCATGGGTTGTGCCGAACACAGATTCATCTGCACTTGGGGTGTTTGAGAGAAAAATTCTTCGGTCCCGTTCGACTTTCGGCTGCGGATGAACAACGAACTGTACGAACTCTACGACGACATAGATGTTGTCCAGCGAATCACAATACAACGTATTGTGCAACATAAGGTATTCGAAGCGAAAGCCTATAAAGGAAGACGAAGGGGACGATCATGACTCCGATAAAAAGATCTTGTGGAGGAGAACCTGTCCTCCCTTGGTATTTCTAATTTGAGAAGACGCACGCAAGCCAGAGGCTTCATCACTCTAAAAAAATGATTATGGAAATGCCAGATTTTTGGGCAAAATATGAGAATCTGGGTCCAGAGTGCAGTGGTACAGTTTAGTTAGGCAGTCAAGGACTACTGCCGCCCTTTTTTTAAATTTAAGACTAATATCACAAAATATAAAATTTCGCTTCGACTTAGGTTAACATTTTATTTATTGGTTTATCAGAGTGTGCCCCATTTTTTCCACATTTTTAGGCCAGTGTAAACTTGGCATAAAGCGACAACTGCAAATCTCACTCTCTCTCTCTATGATACCTCCAACTCTAATGAAAGTTATTAAGCCTTCCAAGCAAAATTTACATTCTCAGCTGTAATTGCTGCATTTTGATGCAAATTTTTCCCAATATATCGACTCCTCAAAAACATTTTTTTTGTTCTTGTTTTGTTGTATCCTCTTCCCTGTCTCAGAATTGACTACAGTTACATTTCACTTAAAACAAGCAAATCTCATAAAGAGCAACTCTGAAAAACATGTCCGGAACTTGCTACGTGTGCAAGCACAATTCAATTTAGCTAAATGTAATCGATACTAAAATGTGTCAAGGAAAAAATGCAACACAGAGTAAAGTATGTTAGATACTACGTCTGAGAACCATATAAGTACAGACATATAGGTATACAAAAGTTGACATTTTGTTGTTTTGCGTATAACAAGCAAGAATATAATAGCAGCGTTGCCAACTGGATTTAAGTTGTCCTTGTTAAGTAAAAGTGATTTTTTATCTAGTTTTCAATTTCTTTAAAGTTGTGTATTATATAAATAAATAATGCTTCGTGACTTCAGTTTTAGACAAATCTAGAACACGAAGTTGGGAAGCTAAATGTTATTTAAAGTTACAAACAATTTTTACAAGAGCTGAATATTTAAAAAGCTACTTAAATAAATAAAGAAAAAAGACATAATCTTAAAAACTACATATCTCCGTCATTTTTTCAAATAAAAGTTTTAATACACTGCTCGTCTAATCGACGAACATCATTCTTCATCTTTTGACTGCCTATTACCTAGATATCTCCGTAATTTTTTTCAAATAAAAGTTTTAATACACTGCTCGTCTAATCGACGAACATCATTCTTTCTCTTTTGACTGCCCTATGTAGCTTTTAATTTGTTTTAGCTTTAATTATTATCGAACGGATCGACTGGAATTTTGGTTCCAATCGGTGCTTGTCATAAATCGACGAACATAGGATTTAGTGTGATTTTTTTATTACTCGCATAATTATATTTTTTGGGGGAATAAAGTATTTGTCATAAAATCATGTTCTATGACGGCCTGAGGCATAAACTTTTATTCGTCTTTGGCTGTCGTCAAAAGCACGAAGGTAAGCTGAAGTGTGATTTTTTTCTTAAAGACAGACGAAATCTTATTATTATTATTTATTATTTTTTGGCGAAATTAAGCTATATATTCATTTAACTATATAACATTATGTTCTATGATGAGCTGAAGCAGTCAATGGAAGTTTTTTCGCTTTTGAGTGCTCGTCAAATCAACGAAGGTCAGCTTTAGTGTTATTTTTATATCAATGGCATGCTTACTTCATTTCCCTAAATTGTTTTGCTTTATTTTTATGTGGAATGATGTTTGATATTCGATAAACCATTACTTAATATACAATTAAAAGCCACATTCGTCGAATCGCCGGATATGAGCATTAACGTATAAAAAAAACTATTTGACCGCTTGGATTCATGAGTATAACCCAAGCCTAATCTAACTAACTTGCCCAGCAACGTCCTTGAATTACAGAAAACAACTTTTAAATTTTAAATTCTTGTTTAGATGAAAGTTAGTCCTATTCAAAGTTGTAACTTCATATAAGCAACAGTGTGTTATTCCTGTTTTTTTTCCTATAAAAGTATTCAAAGTGAGATCTGTAACTAAAAGTACATCATACAACAACTAGCTGACGGCAAAAAATGCAACGCCCAGGAGTTAAAGAGACGGTGACATAGAGTTACAGAGAGGGAGGAGCAGGACAGGTAGAAAGATTCAGGCAAACAATTTCATTTTAGAAGGCTGCGTGCTCCAAAAAATGTAAACGAAAAACTAAACTGACAGCCCGTGTGTTGCAGACAAACTGTTTGCATACTTTCAGGCGTTTGTCTGTACCTCCGTCCCAACATCTCTCCCAGCGTCCTTCCGTCCATGCGCTGACAAGGCGTCAACAGCAATACAACGGAACTAAACCAAGTCGCTGTGTGGCACAGTGCGTGCATATCTGAGCGTGTGTGTGCGAGTCTGTGTCTGTATCTGTGTGAGTGTGAGAGTATCTGTGTGCCGAGTGCGCACAAAATTTGTATAGCTGGAGGCGTACACTGAGCCAAAGTGCAACCGATTGAAGGCTGTTTGTTTTATTCTTTTTTTTTCTTCTTACTGATATTTGACATATTTTCTCTGCCAAAGAGCAAGTAAACTAACAAACTGTGGGCTGTTGTGTGTGTGCGTGTGTATAAGTGTGTGCGTGCATGTGTTGAAGCAGGTGCAAGTAGGTTAACAGTTATCTGTGCGAAGAAGTTGCAACACGCATACAACGACGTAACTGCAGGTAACGAAAGTGCTATGCAAATGTAAGCCAAACAAAAAAAAAAACGAAGAAGAAAACAAACCTAATTTAAAATTTTGTAATAAAGAAGCGTAAATACTCTGCCTGCTCAAAAAAAATTAGACTTTTATTTTATTTAAAATTTCATATTATTCTTATGTAAAAAGTCGGGCAATTCTCAGTTCGATAAAAATCATTTTGGATTAGCTATATTTTCTTCTATAATTGTATATAAAATATATATATGTATGTTTTACGTGTTACTGGTGTTCTCATGAACGCATCGATGAATTTAAAATCTGATTTGTGCGTGTGTTAGAGATTGTCAATACGAAGGTTTTAAGTCTATTGCGATGTGTTTGTGTGAATTAGTTCGCATTGTGAATATCGGTTTTTGTGTGTGTTGCCATATATACAAAAACTGGTATTGTTGTTAATCAATGTTTGAGGTCCAACATCGTTTCAATCATTGAGAGCAGGGAAAGCCGTTTCCTAATCGATCAATGCATGACATATTTCAATTGGCAGAAATGCAACGAATCAAATTAATTATCAATCTAATCGTACGTGAATGTCGCAATGAACGAGAGAGATGTCGGTTAAGACAGACCCGTGAAACGAGACATTTGACTAATTATGGGGCAAGTTTGAATCGAGCTGCAAACTAATCTAAGAATCTTATATTTTTCCAGGTAAGCTTACTAGAGAAGCTCACGATGTTTATTCACTTTAAGAGGTCAGCCCAAAGTCTGCCGGGCTCACTAGTGTTATATATTTTCACGTGGAGAAAGGAAAGAGGATTAATGAATTCACTCAATTACGAAGAACTTGAAAATTTTGAAAATACTAAACAATGTTATATATTGCATTAGTGCTATTTAAGACTTTAAAATACACTACAAAAATCGTGAAACTAACATTATTTAAATTTGTATAAGATATTTAAAATTTTGTTATAAAAAAATAATTTATTTTTTATTTATTTTATTTCGAAAGGGAGAAAAATAAAAGTAATAAACACAGAACCCCAGATTACGGCCGACAGCTATACTGGGACCGTGTCGCTAACTGATGCAGCTGCCTTGGGAGTTTTCGAGTACTGCGCAAGATCTTTGGTCCTATTCGGGTTGGCGATGACTTCCGCATCCGCACCAACCAGGAGCTCTTTAACGACATGGAGGTTGCTCAGCGTATCAACATCCAGCGGCTTCGCTGGCTCGGGCATGTCGTTAGGATGGACGAGGATGCTCCAGCTAGACGTGTGTTCGATGCGGCAGTCAGCGGCCGTAGGTGGAGAGGACGACCGTGTTTACGTTGAAAAAAACAAGTGGAAGGGGCCCTGTCTTCGCTCGGTGTGACCAACTGGAGAAGGCGCGCGCAATGCAGAGGCGCCTCTCCGCCTATTACCTAAATTCGACGTATAGAAATCTTCTGGATTGATCCAGATTTTGATTCCGAGTCAATTTACTCAAAATACTGTATAAAATGAAAATTTTTAAAAGTCAAGTCTGCTTTATATCCTGGCTCTTAAGCAATTTACTAAAGCAATGAAAACAAAAGTTTTGCAAAAAACGATTTTTGTAACTATTAAAAATAAGAATACTTCAAAATTTCCCAAGCTGTTAAAATTATCTTTTGTAAATAACTTAAAGTTATTATATTTCAATTCCTAGGATTTGTACTAATTTGTCACTAGGCAGAGTCTATTGAAAGTTCCTTCACTAAAAGAAGTGAACTTTCTGAGTTATAGGAAATGCCCATTTTTTATTTAAGTTTTTCGCAATAAGTTTTCGTGCACAAAATGTATTCATTCTTATTCAGGAAAACACTTTAAATCACTCTTAACACAAACAAATTTATATATAAAAAATACTTTAATTCCAGGCTTTATCATTTATTGTAAAAAAAAGGACTCAAACTTGCTAAATCGTTTGCGAGATATGTCATGTCAAATTTAAAGTCAATATTTAGTTATCGATACCTTGAAATATATCTGACTTAATTAAAGAAATTTTAAAATGGAGTCATTAGCCCCTATCTGAATCAAAATATTAGTCATAAAAATCACTTATTTTCATTAATTTTGTAGAATTATAATTGTTCTATAATTTATATGCAATCAATTTATATTTATTTTTCAGAGGACTCCTTATCTAGAAACTTTTTAATATTGATTTGGTTGATATGTCGCAAATTAAATGAACATTTTTCATGAAAACAAAATCGGCTTTTGAAAAATAAAAATCCGACATTTGCATAGAGTAACAAAAAATCTATAATTTTAAGCACTTTAAATTGTAAGCTCAACTAGTTTTTCCTTCATTCTAGGAAGCCACCCTAAGCTTTATCCTGAGACATTTATTGATTTAAAATTAATCATAAATAACAACTCATTTAAAGATTATTCTGAATTTCTTTCAAAATATTTAATTTAATTGTAGCTATAACTCAACTGCCCTCATACAACCTTTCCCAAAAAACCCTACATACCTCACCCTATTGTATAGAGTATACAAAAACCAATTGAGTAAAAATCACAGACTGCAAACTGTAAACGAAATCTGTTCAGCGTTTTTGCAATTTGGTTTTTCTTTTGCGCCTCTTACGAATCTCCTCTCTCCGCCCTAGACTACAAAAGAGGGCGGAAAAAAATACTAACACGTTTTTTTTCTCTTTTTTCTGGTATTTTCATTTTGTTAGCTACGCTCGGAGCACATGCAACAGCTCAATTTTGGTTGGCATTGTTGGTATCGTTAGCTTCTCCAACTGCCCCACCTGCTCCCGCAGAGATGCAGACGTCACTTGCAACTTCATCGGAAAACCTTTTGCCAACCCATTTGAATGGCAGCTTCATTAATCAAAATTTGCAGCTGCATTCAGTTGGTGCATTGAGCCGCATAGAACGTATATAAAAACAACAACAACGGGGAAAAAAAGGAAAATCATTTTCACATTTCATTCACATGGTAAAAATGAATTTATGGCAAGTAAATGCACACATGTGTGTGCTTGTGTGTGTGTGAGTATCTGTGTGTGGGTGTTTGATAAAATGGTGTGCAATTACTTTAATGTCTTTGCAGTCGGCCATTGTAAATAAAAAAAAAAGTGTTTTAAAAGTAAATTTAACCGCAACTCGTTTAATTAAGTGTGTACACACTGTCAGCAAAATGAAAAAATTCAATCTTTAAGGGTGTTGGCTGGATAAGGGATACACTTTTTTCATAAGAGTAGTTATTATTTGTGGCAAATTTTTAATTTATTAGCTGAGATTGCAAAGGGTATTTAAAGGGTGGGTCTCATGGCCGTTTTATAAAAATGTCAACGTTTCTTTGTTCATTAGGCTCCCAAGAGAGATCGAGGCACTAATTTGTTGTTTAGGGAAATAATGTGCAATATTAACTTAGTGAAATTTCTAATATTTGCGAAAAATTAATAAAATACGATCTCACTAGCTCTAAAGATCTCAATCTCTTACCGAGTGAATGATAAGCATTTCAGGTTAAAATACCCTTAATCCTTGAGGTACAGTGTATAAAAATTCAAATAAAAAATATTTTTTAAAAATACCACCAAGCATGTCGCATCAATTTGAAAATAATTCAGTTTATTGATTGCATGTATTCAACGACATATGGCATAGGCGCGTCATGAATTGATTGTGACACTGTGCACAGTGCAATTGAGACTATCTGTCAGCAGGTGAAAGACGTGAGTTACTAAATGCATGTGTGAGTGTATCTGTGTGAGATTCAATGCGAGTTACGTGCTGGAACTATGTGATAAGCTGTTGTAATGACACTGATAATGGTTACTAAGTGGAATGGATTAAAACTGCTCAGATATTAAAGCAAGGCATAAAATAAATTCAATGTGAATGCTCTATAAAATCAGTAGGATTGACATAAAATTTTTTAAATACTAACAAAGTACTTAATAAACCTGAAGAATGTGAGTTAAGATCTTCAGTCTTTAGTATAATTTAAATTTCATCTCTATACAAGTAAGTTGAGCTGAAGACTGTGAGTTAAGATTTTTAATCTTTAACATAATTTTAATTTCATCTTTAAAGTATTTTTCTGAGCTGAAGAATGTGAGTTAAGATCTTTAAGTCTTTAGCATAATTTTAATTTCATCTCTATAGAAGTACAGTAAAACTGAAGAAGGTGAGTTAAGATATTTAATCTTTAACATAATTTTAATTTCATCTTTAAAGTATTTTTCTAGAGCTGAAGAATGTGAGTTAGGATATTTAAGTCTTTAGCATCACTATAATTTCATCTCTATAGAAGTCAGTGAAACTGAAGAAGGTAAGATAAGATATTTAATCTTTAGCATCATTTTAATTTCATCTCTAAGATAAATATTAATAGAGGTGAAGAATGTGAGTAAAGATTTTTAAGTCTTGAACATAATTTTAATTTCATCCCTATAAGAAGTCAGTTAAAACTGTAGAAGGTAAGTTAAGATATTTAATCTTCAGCATCATTTCAATTTGATCTCTAAAGAATTCATTAGAGCTGAAGAATGTGAGTTAAGATCTTTAATCCTTAACATAATTCTAATTTCATCGCTATTTGCTCCTTCAGATAACTGGCATCAGTGATCAATTACCTTTTTGACCACTCCAAACTTTAGTAAAAATTTTTTATATATTACTCCTATCTTTAGGTACCTTTCTTTTAAGCAAGAAGAGCCCCATATCATAAATAGCAATAGCTGAAGATTTTATAACTTTCAAAACTTTGCCTTAAGATTGTAAAAGAAAACGATGATTTTACATAAAACATTAAACACAATCTTAAACTTTTTAGACTGCACAATATAGTGCTGCAGAAAGAGTTATGCCGTGAAGATAAGCCTTTACGTTTGCATAATATTACTATCGTCTTCATCAATTCAAAACAGTTTAAACATTATATAACCAAATATTTTTTATGTATCTTCTGTTTTAAGAAAGAAAATATTAATATTATTATTCAGATTTAGAAAATTACGTTCTTGTATATTAACAGTAAGAAACGCTCAAAAGAATATTAAAACTTAAAAGTCTTTAACATCATCTCTACCTGTACTTTATTAAGCCTTAATAATGATACAGTTTTAAATTTACATGAATTTCGTCAAACAAAATAATTTTTTTCATTTATAAAATATTTGAAAAAGCAAACAAAAAATGACTACTAACAAACTGTAGATGATGCAACAAAAATGTAGGAACAAATCTTCTAAAGAGTTTATACATCCGGGTCACCTCGTGTTTTTTTTCATCGGCTTCAAAATAGTTTGAACTAACACTGACTCTTTTCACTCATTAATTAGCAGTAATTGAAAATTAAAACAAAGATGATTGTATATATTTTACAGTGACTTCATCTTATCCCAAATGGATTTATTTAGCAATAACAGCAACATAAAAATACATCTTGAACATCTCCTACATTAAAAGCATTATCATTATGTTCACTGTAGTCATCATCTTCAAAATTGATGTCAGCATCATCTTCTTACTATCATCATCCTAAATTCATATCGTCATCATCTTATCTCTGTAATGATTCTCAATATCAGCAACACCCACTAGCCGTACCCTTAAATCATCGTCATCTTTATCAACACCATCATCTATTTAAAATCATTATCTTAACGCTTTATTTTAAACATTATCATTAGCATATTGTCATTGTCTGAAGTCGTTATTTTCATAAAACCATCAGCTAGCTTTTTATTATATCATCATCTTAACCATTATCTTTACATCAACATTTTAGCTCTGAAACTATCAACATCGCTAATAGTCAGCATTATGACCACAATCAACATCATAACCATTTTGAAATTATCTACAGTTTATGGTATTATCGTATCATTATCATCTTTGTCATCATCAGCATATTTTAAACATCATTATTATGCCCTTTTAATAATTTTCATCATTAGTAAAAATAATCATCATCGGCATTCATAGCACATATACTTAGCTGCTACAGCAATTTAAAATGGCGATCCATACTTTTAGCAATAATAGTAAATTATAAAATCGTCATCATCACACATTTAGTTGCATGTATTATCGATTACTCGTTATTTTTTAATCATCAACAACAGTCAATTAAATTCCATTAACATATTACTATCATCAGTATCATCCTACAGGAACATAAGAAACTTTATCATAATCTTATCATTGTCTTCTGTTCTTCGTTATCTCCATTAGCTCAGTCATCATCATTATGCTATCCGTTTGCCTGTTTTAATATAAGTCAACAGTAACTTGCGTCAACGACATCTTCGTCACCGTTACCTACATTTCCATCATCTTCATCAGCATGAAGATCAGCATCATCTTCCTATTATCATTAACTTATCGCTATTGCCTGTATCATGATCAGATGCAACCAAATTCATTCAACCGTATCATCTTTATCATCGTCATTGAGTTTCGTTTATTGTATAATATCTTCAACTTCATAATCACTTTAACGTCATTATAAGTTTCATCCTCATACCCATCATCACTGTATAGATGTTTTAGATTTCTCATTTTAAGCAACAGCAAACATCATCAACAACAACATCGTCATCGTCATCTTGCCATTTAACATATTTTTTATTTTCTTAATTTTTATCAGTATTACTTCAACGTCATTATAAGTATCGACTTCAGGATTAATAATTATCAGCAATAGAAAGCATCATCAGCAGAATCATTCGAATCGTGTCATTACCTTATTTTATTGTATCATCTTCAACTTTCCTATCTTAAACTTTATCACAAGTATCATCCTCATCCCCATCAACACTTTATCTTTTAGATTTCTCATCATCAACAACATCATCGTCATCTTGTCATTTACTTAAGTTGATTGTAACATCTTCAACTGCAATAACTTTATCTCCATCATAAGTATCGTCTTCATCTCCATCATCACTGTATATTTTTAAGATTTCTCATTATAAGTAATAGCAAATATCATCAACAACATAATCATCTTCTTGCCATTTAAAATTTTTTTTATTTTCCTTATTTTCATAAGCTTCTTCTTTCTATCATCATATCAAGAGCTAATCCCTATTGCGTGTATCATTATCAGAAACAGCAAAATTTATCAACAGTATCATCTCGTCTTTAAGTTTAGCTTTTTGTTTAATCTTCAACTTCACTATTACTTCAACGTCATCATAAGTATCGTCTTCAGGACTAATAATTATCAGCAATATAAAGCATCATCAATAGGTTCATCTGCATCGTTTCATTACCTAATTTTATTGTATCATCTTTAAGTTGCCTATCTTCAACTTTATCACAAGTATCATTCTCATCCCCATCATCACTGTATCTTTTAGATTTCTCATCATCAACAACATCAACGTCATCTTGCCATTTACTTTAGCTGATTGTAACATCTTCTACTGCAATAACTTCATCTTCATCATAAGTATAGTCTTCATCTCCATCATCACTTTATCTATTACATTTATCATTATCAGCAAGAGCAAACATCATCAACAACAACATCGTCAGCTTGTAACAATTTCAACAGCAATTACTTCATCTTCAGCACAGGCATCTTCTTCATCTTCTTCATAATAGTATCTTTTAAAAAACTCGAGATATTCATCTTATCGATTCAACAATTTGGCAATCTATCGTTGTCCCAAGTTGCCGAATTCACTCCTATTTCAGTGCGCTTTCGAAAATAAGTTTTCCCTTTTTTTTTTTTCATCTTCAGCCAATTTAAAATAATTTGCTTTAAAGAAAAATGCGCCCACAAAGCTTACCACCAGCTTCAAGCTGATTTAATGTAGCCTACTTTTCAGCGGCCTAACGACAGAACGCGTAATTTACAGTTGGTTTTTTGTTTTATTTTTTTTTTAATTTTTTGTTGTTGAGCGTTAAGTAACGGTGAGCCGGCTGCTGTGCTCTCTCTGGTGAGAGTAATGAAGTGCTTTAAATATTAAAACCAATTTACGTGACAACATACGCATGTTATGATGCTTGTTACACACAGATACACACACACACACATACATACACAAGGTGAATGTATCTTTTGTTGCTGTTGTTGTTGTTGCTGTTATTATTTGTGTGGCCAAAAAGGAAAAGCTGTAAAATGGACAGCAGCTGACATATTTCCAAAAAGTGGGAACGGAGACCTCTGAGGCCTCCTCACCGGCTTGTTCATGTTGGTCAGTAAACTTTTGCAATTAATCAAGATAGGAAAGTGGCCTGCCCGGGTGAGGATCAGAACAACAAGCGGCACAACAACAGCAACAACAACTACTGTACATTTACATGAGGTTTATGCTGCCATATGGCAAGTACCTGGCACTTGGGTGTGTGCGTGTGTGTGTGTGTGTGTGGGGCACAGTGGGCGTCTGTTGGCAACTAAGATTAATAATAATAACTGCGACTAGTGCCGGACGAAGCGGCATAATCATGATTTATGACATGCAATTAATAAGCGACACGCTCAGCAGGATCCAGACACGAACTCCAACAACAATAATAATAACAACCCAGCCACAAAACAGCCAATTGAAAGTTGTTGACAACGTAGCGAACCATCAAAGGCACAGTGGGACAAAATGTCAATCAAGGTATTTCATATTTATTTTAAGTCAATTTGAAAATAATTTAATCTTTACTTAAGTTGCAAGATATTATTATTTTATGCTTGGTGACTCCAGTCACAATTGAACGTGCTCCGGAAAACGAATCCGAACATCCGCACAAAAATATTTTCGCACCATCAAAATAGGAGAATTTATTGGAAAAATAAAGGAAATTTACAATTCTATCGAAAATAAAAAGGGAAGTATCAATAAAAAAAAAAATCGTTTTCCGGAGTTTTCCAGCAAAAAATGAAACCAAATAAAATTGTTCGGTTAGATTTTTCTCGTTTTCCAGAGCAAGGCTGAGTTTTATGGGTTTTAATAACAGCTGTTTTAGTTTTTTAAGCACTTTATTTCTGTTTCTCCGATAATCTGCTATTGTTTATCTTTATGCCGAAAGCGAAAGAGCCCAGAATAATATTTCATATCTAGTGGGAAAAAAGACCCCAAAGTGGTTGCGAATGAAGAGATTCATATGTGATTTCGAAAAGTAAGCTTCGAAAATGAATTTAAAATCGGTATACTGGACAAGCTTCTAAAGTTAATTATTTTTGAGATATAGCTTGGAAAGTGGGGATGATGACTTGATACGAATATGCATCTTTTGTTGTATGAAATAAAGATCTACAGCGATTTTGTTGAGAATTTTACGCCTTACAATTTTTTAAAACTTTGGGATAGATTTAAAAGCACTGGTAAAATATTAATTACAAGAAACCGATATTTGTGACCTTTGAGCTTAAATATCTGGATACGGGATCATGATACTAATTGTTACTTTTAAAGGGGAGACCGGTTTAGGAGGCCGAGATGTTGCTGTTTTTTGTGAATTTTTTACATAGGGAATGATAAAAAGAATTTGTTTTAAATTTTGGAGAATTTTATTCATGTTTTGAAGTAGCCTTAAGAATTTTTTCAAGTAATTTCCGCCGAAAATAGTGTCGTTAGATCGTGCTGGTGGGCATTCCTGTGGTAGGAACTTTCACCTGTGATCATCACAATTTCTAACACACATTTCCTAAGAATATGGACCTAATTGTGTAAAGAAAATTTAAAATTGAATTTTTTGAGATGTTCGAAGACAATATTATGTTTTTATACCATATTTTTTCCCCTTTCTTACATACAAAAATATATTTTTAATAATCATATAATCCCAAAATTAGGTTCATCTAGATTTGAATTGAATAAAGAATGTTTACACCAAATTTAAGAAGGATTGGTTGGTCAATAAAAAATAGTCGTTTCGAGAAAAACGCCTTTGAAATTACGGCGCGCTTTGACTCCGGACCAACGGGAGATCATAGCCTTGGGAATAATGCGAATTTTGCTTTCAAATTTTGACCACATATTCTTGACTAGTTATACTAACAATTTATGCAATAAAAAAAAGGAAATTTTTTATTTTTATTTAATGCAATATGGTATTTTTTTTAGTATTTTTATAGCAAATTTAATGCAATGTGCTATTTTTAGTTGCACTTAAAATGGTCACAGCGAATAATGGTATCCAATTAAGTGATAAATTAGTCATATTTTTGCAAAATATAATACGGCCACACTATTTTGTCTGCTTAGTTTAGATTTCAGTGTACTGCTTAAGAACGTGTTCGGAAGCAAAATTACTATATTATTCAGTTAAATTTTTTATATAAAAATTTTGTTGCTGTTTGGAAGCGTTTAAGGCTGCTGCGTACAGGTTAAAAAAATAAGAAAAATTTGTAATATTTTGTAAAAATTACAAATATTAATTTTTATGCATTCTTCTTTCTAAAACTTCTTGCTAGCCGCTTTTTTTAAAATAATTATAATCAGTGAGTTTTGAAAAGCCGTTTTAAGTATTGGACTTCACGCGTATTAAGGATCTTCTGCCTAAACAATGACCAAACAGGCTTAACATCGACAAATTCCACTGTTTACGCTGCTGCTTTTAGTGTGACCATAATTTTAATTAAACGCCACTTCATCTGCTTACCACTCTTTGCATCTAGCCCAATTATTTAAAGCTTTCGCTTGGGAGCCCTAAAACTATGTTTAGTTGTGGTTTTCAATCCAATTAAAATGGTGCGTATAAAAAAATTCATTTAGTTTCATTACTTAACATTAATTTGCATTTATTAAATGCCGCCAAAAAGTGAGCAATGCAATTTGTTAATTTGGTGTTTTTGTTGATTTTGTTGCAATTTTCGCAGCTAATTAAAATAAATGGCATTTGACAACACTGTCTGAGCCAATGTCGACTGCAATTTTTTGCACTTCATTTGCCATAAAGTTCATTTGCGTTGCACACACTCGTGTGTACACACTTATTTTGAGTTCTCTCTCTCTGCTCTCGACAAACATGTGGCCGAACATTGTGCATTGTTTTAAATAATTATATTTTAATGTGTATTTCCATTTGTAAATATTACAACTCGGCGCTCAAATGCAATTACTTTAGTTTGTTTGCATAATTATTTACAATTGTATTATGAACAGCATGCTTTTGGGCGCACAATAACAAGGCAACGGATTACTCTGTTGTTCCGATCATTGTACACCCTAACCAAAAGTTAAAGGGTTTTAATGAGAGAAGAGAGAGTGTGGTAGACTGTACCAGAATAATTAGCTATCAATAAAGATTCCCGCTGATATCTCCAGGACCATAAGAGCTCAAAAATTAAACAAATATGAGATAAAATTTGAAGACGTTGAGATATAGTTTTAAGATGATAAGATATAATTTGAAAATCACACAATATTGATCACACGATGAATATGAACTTGATATTCGAAAACAACCTACGTAGCAGGGTAATGATGATGAGATATAAAGACGATGAAATACAATTTAAAGATGATGGGATATAATTTGAAGATGCTGAGATGCAATTTGAAGTCATTGAGATATAATTTTAAGATGATAAGATATAATTTGAAAATCACACAATATTGATCACACGATGAATATGAACTTGATATTCGAAAGCAACCTACGTAGCATGATCATGAGATGTAAAGATGATGAAATACAATTTGAAGATGATGAGATATAATTTAAAGACGATGAGATGCAATTTGTAGATTTGGAGTCCTATGCCATATCTTAAAGTCAGAAGATGATGAGATACAATACAATTTGAAGACGTTGAGATATAATTTTAAGATGATAAGATATTATTTTAAAATGACACAATATTGATCACACGATGAATGTGAACTGGATATTCGAAAACTACCTACGTAGCAGGGTAATGATGATAAGATGTAAAGTTAAAAATAATTAATGATGATGATCACTACGACGAAGACATGAACGAAAACAGCACTTTAATGCAAATTTAGTATTAATATATGGTCACACTAAAAATTAAATAAATGATGACGATGATCACGACGACGAGGGCATGAACGAAAGCAGCACTTAAATTCAAAATTCTTATTAATATATGGTCACACTTAAAATAAAATAAATGTTGACGATGATCACGACGACGACGTGAAAGAAAAACTAAACAGAAGAGGACAATTTTTTTCTCGCTTACTCATAAGAATTTAGCGCAAATATTTTATTTCACTTACCTAATACAACTCTTTTATTTTTGATAAATAGAGTATAACAATGGCTACAGAATCACAAAAGCTTCAACAATTTTGAATGTAATACACTACAAAAAAAAATAAAACCTACTCTACATTGCATATTCATTAACATTCATGCAGCTCTATAAATTATTATAAGGCGCCTGTAACTACGCAATTATTTGATGGCCTTATTATGCAATGTAATTCTAATTGCAATTACCAATGCTTTTGAAACAAAGATGACCTTAGGGTCTGGCTAAAATATTTCGTAAATAAATGTATGCTTTCATCATTATTTCAAATTGAAATTGTTTTAAGGAATTTGCTCTATTGTAATATATTACAAGTAAAATAATTATGTGCAGACTTAAGTAAATTAGTTGATGTGAATTTATGTTACAATTTTAAGACAGAACGTCAAAGCTCTGCCATTGTTAATAATTGTAAGAAATATTTTAGTAACGTGATGCAATATATCATTTAATTTAGTTAAGAATTACATTTCACAAATAATTTGAAGCTTGTTAAGCTCCTTAACATGATTATTTTCTTATAAAATCCTTTTCAATTAATTTAAATTTAGCTTAAGGCTATATAAATCAAAACTGCATTTAAAGTCGTTGGTGGGGGTGAGCTGATTAAAAAGGTTATATAAAATGAAGATGATGCAATTGAATAAAATACAGATTATAATAAAAATAATCACATTAATGATGTGGTTTAAGAAATGTAAAGGCCTAATGGCCCAAAATGCAAAACTCTTTAAAAGGGGAAATTATTTTTGGCTGATTTTAAGAAAATGTAGGAGAAGAAATTGAAAATACAATAGAGATAATAAAGATAACAGACATTAAATTGAAGATTATAACGATTACAAAGCGTAAAGTTAAAGATTATGATTATTAAAAGTAAAGTTAATACAAATAGTTGATATAATATTCCCAAAAATGCAAAACCCTTTAAAAAGGGGAAATTGTTTTTGGTTGAATTTAAGAAAATGTTCGAAAAGAAATATAAAATAGAGATGATAAAGATTACAGGCATTAAATTGAAGATGATAAGGATTACAAAACGTTAAGTTGAAGATGATGATTATAAGAAGTAAAGCTAATAATGAATGTATATTGTTGCAGTTTATTTTCTTATTTTTTAAGAACAGCAAGGTACATTCTCATCAATTAGATGTTAAAATATGTTTGCTTAAATGAGATTATAATTTAGTATAAAGCACTTTTGTGGAATTGCGCAGTGTAAGCCAACTACCATATTAAATTTAAGGGTTACAAAGCATTTTGTTTAGCTAGATTGACTCAAATACCTGGGCAGATGTCCTTGGACGTCTTTTATAATGCAATAACTGATACCGATGGATCAAGGGCATCAACAATTATTTAATAGGACCCCTAATAAGGGTACGACAATTAAACAAATAAAGTGAACTAATATTTCAAAATGACCTGCGTGCTTAAATGAGTATGACGAGATATTATTTGAAGATGACGAGATGCAATTTGAATACGATGAGATATAACTTTAAGAAGATAAGACATAATTCGAAAATGATACAATATTTATCATACGATGAACTTGATATTCGAAAACAACCTACGTACTAGAGTAATAATGGTGAGATATAAAGATGATAAAATACAATTTGAAAATGATGAGATACAATTTGAAGATAGTGATATATTACTTTGAAGATGTTGAAATATAATTTTAAGATGATGAGACTTAATTTGAATTTTTTTAAATATTGATTATATGATGAACTTGATATTTGGAAACAACCTGCATAGTAAGTTGATGATGATGAGTTACAATTTGAAGATATTGGGCTATAATTTTAAGATGAGGAGATATAATTAAAAGATGAATAGATAAAATTTGAAGATGATGAGATACAATTCGAAGAGGATGAGATAAAATTTGAAGATGATGAGACACAATATGAAGGCAGTGATATATTACTTTGAAGATGTTGAAATATAATTTTAAGATGATGAGACTTAATTCGAATTTGTTGAAATATTGATTATATGATGAACTTGATATTTGGAAACAACCTGCATAGTAAGGTGATGATGATGAGTTACAATTTGAAGATATTGGGCTATAATTTTAAGATGAGGAGATATAATTAAAATATGAATAGATACAATTTGAAGATGATGAGATACAATTCGAAGAGGATGACATAAAATTTGATGATGATGACATACTATTTGAAGACAGTTATATATTACTTTGAAGATGTTGAAATATAATTTTAAGATGATGAGACTTCATTTAAATTTGTTAAAATATTGATTATATGATGAACTTGATATTTGGAAACAACCTGCATAGTAAGGCGATGATAATGAGTTACTATTTGACGATATTGGGCTATAATTTTAAGATGATGAGATATAATTAAAAGAAATTTGAAGATGATGAGATACAATTCGAAAAGGATGAGATAAAATTTGAAGATGATAAAATATGAGTTGAAGAAATTGAGATATATTTTAAAAATTATAAAATATAGCTTTTAGAGTATGAGAAAGAATTTAAAAAGATTTTGATTGATCTGATGAATGTGGTATTTATATCGGGGATTAAAATTTTATCGAGATGCATTTGAGGTAAATTTGTTCACTTGCCTCATAACATATGTAAACTACTCTAGGTTTTTTGTAAATTCTAGAGCATGTTTCATAGCCGAATAAACTGATGGGCAGGTAAATTTTGGCTTTTAAATCTGCTTCAAAAATATATATTATACAAGTGTTTATTGGATTGACGTAAAAAATTTAAGTTTTTGGGAACAAAAAATCCATTGAATCATTTGAAAAATTGAAGATGATGAAGATTACTATAAAGATGATGATTAATATTAGAAAGATGAAGATTAATATAAAGATGTTGAATAAAAGAAGAAAGATGAAAATTTAGATATCCACTTCTTTTCTATAGTCTGTCAAAAGAAACCAAAGGTGATGAAAATTAAATTAAATGTGCATAGTGAATATTAGAACAATAAAGCTGAAAGCAATAATAGAGATGGAAAAAATGTATTAAAAAAAGATGTCGCGTTTTTTATAGATTTTTCTCCCGTTTTTTGCTGTTGATAATTTTTTTTTTTGGCTACCTGGCGTGCTTTTGTTCTCTGCGTGCCTTATTGCTGCTTTTTATTAAACTCAACAAGTAAATAGTGAATAATAAATGTACTTTATATATACTACAAAATATTAAAAGGTAATCAAATTTGTTTCCCTAAGTTCCCAATTTGCAGCTTTAATGAAAAATGTTTGCTTTAAATTTTGTAAAAGAGTTCTTAATGTTCCGCCTAATATTTCATCCCGCCACTTTTATGCCTTTCAACTTAACCTGTTGCCTTCTTTTTTTAAATTAAGCTTTAGCCCATTTGACCAACTTGACATCAATTTAGAGCCCCCAACCCTAACCCAAGTTAATGCTAATAAATGACCACAAAATGATGGCCCTGTCTTACATAACATGTTGTAGCCAAGTTATCTTGAGCTACCAAAACTCGCTCTCTTTGGCTATTAGCTTTGCACAACACGCTCAATTGCATAAAGGCCAAAACCATCAAATCAGTTAATGACCCAGAAAGTTAAACTTTAACCGAAAAAGCTATCAATTTTCGAAAATATCTCAAGCTGAACATCAGCAATTAATTTTAATAAACTACAAAGTCATGCTCAAAGCCCCAACTACCCCAATAAAAATATACTTTCCTACCAGGGTAAGCCCCAGATGAGCAAAACTAATTTCAATGCTAATCAGCAGATAAATGGCAAAAACAAATTGAAATTTTAATCAAATTTTCTTGCTTGAAAACGCTCAAAACTAGGCCACAATTTTCCAACCAGAACAATGATGAGTGAGTGAGATATGTACATGTGAGTAGTATCTGTGTGTGGGGGTTTTTAGTATCTGTGTGTGCATGTGTGCTGTAAGTAATCAAGCGACAAGTCACGAATATTCCCAACAGTAACTAATCAGTGAGCATATCATGGCCTTTCTCTATATATACTTGTAGCAAGGATCCAAGTCACTAGACATATGAAATTTGACTTGTTCAGAACAACGACGTGTGAGACTTTGTAAGGCCCCCTCAAAAATTTGATATGCAAAATAAATCAGTAAGCTAATTTTATACAATTTGGTACGCCTCTGAAGCGGAAAAGGAAGTACTCTTAACCCTTGTATGGGCAAATAGTCATTACGCATCCCAATCACATACTTATGTACCTACACATGTGCAGTCTATTTATATAGTTTGTTTGTGGGATTTGGAACATTGTTTTTAAAGTTTTTTGACGGAACTAAATTTATCTGCTTTATGAAAAGACTTTTATGAAAGTAGAAAGTAAATAACTTATGCACGAGGTGTGTTCAAAAAGTATCGCGAATTTTGAATTCTCGCGGGCTACGTATATTCGAATTTCGTTTTTTTTATGGCATTATGTTGGTACTCATGTCTCTTACTTATGCCAACAAGCTCGGCCATTTTGAATGTTCACTTAATTGTTGACAGCTGCTTTGCTTGCACGTGTTATGGCTCGTCTTCGATTTTTACCTATTCAAATAAATGGATCAAAGAACCTGTATCAAATTTTGTGTGAAAAACGTAATTAATTGCGCGAATGCATTCCGAATGTTGACTGTGGCATACAGAGAAGCTACCTTGGACCGAAGCAACATTTAACGGTGGCACAAAATGTTCTCAGAAGGCCGAAAGAGGTGAACGACGAAGAGCGTGCCGGACGCCCGAGCACTTCAACAACAGACGTAAAATTGATGAAGTGAAGAAAATTATATTGGCCAACCGTCGAATCACCGTTAGAGAAGTTGACCTAGACATATCGATTGGCTCGTGCCATTCGATTTTTATCAAGGATTTGGGCATGAGATGGGTCGCCGCGAAATTCGTACCAAAATCGCATGAACATTGCTAATGAGATGTTGGACTTTATCCGCGAAGACCCAAATTTGCTCCAGAGGGTCATAACTAGTGACGAATCGTGGGTTTATGATTATGACGTGGAAACCAAAGCTCAATCATCTCAATGGAAGCTGCCGCACGAACCAAGACCGAAAAAAGCGCGCCAAGTTCGGTCGAATGTGAAACTTTTGCTTACAGTTTTCTTCGATTGCAGGGGCATGGTGCATCATGAGATCTTGCCACAGGGTAGAACGGTCAATAAGGAATATTACCTATTACCTGCCAGTTATGCGCAATTTGCGCGAAGCAATCCGCCAGAAACGCCCGGATTTGTGGAAGAACAAAAATTGGCTTTTGCACCACGATAACGCCCCTGCTCACGCATCGTTGCTTGTGCGCGAATTTTTGGCCAAAACAACCCACTAATGATGCCGCAGCCACCGTATTCCCCAGATCTGGCCCCCTGTGACTTTTTCTTGTTTCCTTAACTGAAGAGGCCCATGAAAGGACGACGCTACGCTATCATTGATGAGATAAAGACGGCGTCGAAAGAGGAGATGAACATGATAAAAAAGATTTTTTGAAGTGTTTCGAAAATTGGAAAAATCGTTGGCACAAGTGTATAATATATCATGGGGATTACTTTGAAGGGGACAAAATAGATTTTCAGGAATAAATAAATTAATTTAGAAAAAAAAACAAAATTCGCGATACTTTTTGAACACACCTAGTAGTTATTAGAGAGATAGGAGGTTAAGGAGAATTTTTTAATTGAAAAAAAAGTATGCATTTTGAACAGATTTCTGTACCGTCTCTTGGGCTGAACCTTATTAAACTTTTTATATAAAAACTTACTCTATGTACAGCTCAAGTATTTGGAATTTTGCACATACCTGTAAAAAAGTGAAAAAAAAGTTATTAAAAATATATTTTATAAATATTTTACATATATTTTAGAAAATTAACATAATGGAAAATTTCCTAATCTGACCACACCAACTGACCTATATAACAATATGCTCATAATTAGCCCACCCCACCTACCTGACTTAAACGATCCTGACTATCGATAATATCGATAAACAATCGCATGCGATCATCGAGTATTTGAAATCCATTACGCGGCTGTAGCAGCAAATTTTGTACGGCTTCACGTATGCTGCCCGGCGTAGTGCTGCAGGAGCTGCTATCATCGCTGCTCATCCCATTGAAACCATTCTGGAACTGATGTGGCTGTTGTTGTTGCTGCTGTTGCAGCTGCTGCTGCGTCAAGTGTTGTTGTTGCTGCTGCTGTTGTTGTTGCAACTTTAATTGCTGAGAATGTTGCCGCAAGGCTTCCGAACATTTACGCAAATAGTCGTAGGAACCTTTCGATTTGTACTTATCGGCCATAGCCTGAAAGCTGTCCAGAATCTCATTGAAATCCGTCAGCAGCGGCGCCGTCGAGGGCGTGGTCGTGGCGCTAGAGGGCGTGGTGACGCCCGTAGCTGCCGAGGTCAGCGAACAATTCGATTTGGACATGACCATTTGCGGTGAGGTGCTATAGGGTGAGCTGGTAATGACGCGTAGCTCGCTGGTCAGTGGGTTAGTATTAATGGCCAGCGTCTTGAGCGAACCATTGCTGGCCGAGCTGCTGACCACCTTGCTGGGACTTAAAGCCTGAAGATCCTCGCTCATCAGCCGCAAGTTATCGGAGATTTGATGAAAACTCTCCGAGGTGACCAACGAATGCTCGCGCTGCTCCAACTTGGTTGAGCCGCTTATGACGGTGCTCTTGGGTCTACGACGCAGCGGCAGTCCGGCTGCAGCCACGCCGGGCGTGCCCGAGGTCACATCGGGCATTTGCAGCGGCTTGGATATAAACGAGTCCAAAGTTTGCGAGTTACTCAGCTTGGGTTGATTCGTTGTTTCAGGTATTTTGTTGGCGCGTATGGCATCCAAAAACTGTCGCAGCTGATCCGAGGGCGTGGGTGGTTCGTTGGCATCCGTTTTGCTTGTCGCCGTCGCCGTCGCTGCCTCACGTTGTGGTGAACCCAAGCCCGTGGCGCTGTTGCGTTTAAGTGTAGCGCTTAGTGGCGCTGCGGAAGGTGGCGCCTTGAGCACATCATCGGGCATATGTTGCTGATACTCCTGACGCATGCTGCTGCGTATGTTGTCCAGAAACAAACGCAACTGATTAGAGGGTGTTTGTGGCTCAGTGCCCGCAGCAGCCGACAATGAAGCCAGAGATTTGCTAACTATCTCGGGTGATATCATGTTGGACTGAAAGTTATTGTTGCTATTGTGATTGGAATGTGTTGCGGAGTTGTTATTGTTGTTGGTGACACTGCCGGCATGACTATTCGGCGTCAGCAGATTGAGATTCGTTTGACTCTGCTTGGCCAGCTGTTGACGTTTGAGTTCGGACAGCAGCTTGGCTTGTTCCGAGTACTTTCGCACACTTTCGGTTATGGTGCGCAGCTGTTCGGAGTAAGTGCGCAGCTGATGTTCCAAGTAGGCCTGATCGGGTCCATTGTTGGTATTGGCGGCTGCTGCTCCATAAGCGTAGCTCGTGGGACGCTCCTGCTTGGCATTTAGCGTACCGCCATGTTCGCCATTCTCGCTGATCTCCTGACCTGCATGAAAGGTCAGCGAGTGGCGCATGCCTGCCGCTCCAGAGTTGGGTGGTGTGCCGCCTAGCATGTTGTCTATGCTGCTGCTCTTTTTGCATTGCATTTTGGGCGTGCCGTCGCCCACAGCAGCTGCTCCACCCACTACTAGTCCTCCCGCGGGACTTTTGTTCCTCGTCAGCGTGCCATTGCCATTGTTGTTGCCATTACTGCCCGCAAAGCGTCGCAGCGGTATGGGCGGCGGCTGATATGGCGACTGTCGTGTGGGCGTGCCCGCTTCCATGTGAGTGCTATTAAAGCGATCCAAGCTGCGCGGTCGCTGCACAGTGTTGCCGTTAAGCTGTCCATTCAGCGGCTGCGCTGCAGGATGCATTTGTGCGCCAGCTGCGGCGCTGGGCTGCAACTGTCTGGGCGTGCTATGCGAGCGTCGCGGCACTGCGGGTACGGCCAGACCTGGCGCGGCTCCCGTGCCTACCTGTCGATGCTGCGGCACGGGCGGCGCTGCAGCTGCGCCAGCCAGCTGTGTGGGACTTTGTCGATACTGTTGAAATATGGCCGCATAGAGCGCTTCCTTGTCCGTGAGTGGACCCGTTGACGTGGTGCTTGTGGTTGTGGTATGTGCGCCACTGCTGACCATGCTGACGGCATTACGCAGCTGCTGCTGCTGTCGTGAGAGCTGCATTAAGCGCTGCTGTTGCTGCTGCAGCGCCGCATAGTCTACAAAGGAGGAGCGTGTGGCAGCACCGGCAGCCGTGTTGGTGCTGGTGCTGGCTACGGCTATGCTATGTGGACGCTGCTTAAGACCACGCAAACGTTGGGGTTCCGCATACTCGGGCATTTCATAGCCGGCAGCTGTTAAGGGGCCACTCGTAGCTGTTGTTACTGCTGCAACAGAGCGCGCCATTAGGGGCGTATCGGTGGGCGAAGGACTGTTAAGAAAGGGATTATTACCCTTTAGTGCTATGGGCGCAATGGCGCTGTTGACGCTGGCCGACGATTGCAGCGCGCTGGTCAGTTGCGGTGGTGGACCCGGTGATGCTTGTAGCTGTTGAGTGCTGCCGGGATAGAGCAAGGATTCGCTGATGTGTAGATCCAGCTCATGCTCGCCGTTGCGCAAGGGCTTGGCATAAATTGGATGGTTGCTGCCGTTACTGTTGTTGTTGTTGCTGCCGTTGTTGTTGTGTTGAATTTTATTGGCCGAAACATTCGACATGGCTACCGTATACGGTGAGACTGTAGTGGAGGAGGCGACGTTGGCGGAGTTGGTGCTGGGATTGCAGTTTACGGCATTGCTGGCCGCTGCTGGATATCCTGTAATGCGAAAACCATTCATGTTGCTGGCAACCTGGCCGGAATGATGTTGCTGTTGTTGTTGTTGCTGCTGCTGTTGTTGTTGTTGTGCGCTCTTTGCTGTTATTGTCGTTGTCATTTCGTTTTCTTTCTCTCTTTGGGTTTTTCTTTTTATGCCGCCATTGTTGTCGGCATTGCTGCCGCCATGTTCATGAATCGCTTACATCCGGCAGCCGCCATTTTAACATTGTTGTTGTCGTTTCGTTTCGTTTGGTTTGGTTTCTTTTTTTTTTTGTTTTAACGCGTTGAATTATGTAATCTTGTCGTTGTTGTTGTCGTAGTTGTTGCAGTTGTTGTTTTAATGACACTTGCACTTAAGTTGTTTGCTTGAATTGCACGATTGTTCCATCAACCGTTCAATCAATCACTCAGTTGTTCAATTGTTTAATTTGTTTTTGTATTTTATTTTATTTTATTTTATTTTTTTCAATTTAACTGCACCTTAAGGTGCAATTAGTGAATAATTTGTGCGCTCTGTTATCAAATTAAATTAATTGTTAATACGTTGCGAAATGGCTTGACTGCTTAATGTTGGTTTTTGTTTTAATTTTTTTTTATATTTTTTAAATTTTCTTATTTATGATAGAAACTTAAGCTATATTTATTATGAGCGCCATCTAGCGGCACACTAAACAGAAAAATAACGCATGATGAAGTCGACGGCGACTTGGAAAAAACTTTGCTTGCGCCATCTAGCGGTCATAATAAACGGAAAAATGAATAATGACGAAGATGACGCCGACTTGGAAAAATTTTGTTTGCGCCATCTAACGGCTGTACTTTACAGAAAGTAAATAATGATGACGACGAGTTAAACAAACTTTTTCTTTAAAATTGTGCATAATTTAAGCAGAATAAAGACAAATCGAAGATGACTTATTTTCTATTTATAAAATACATCTAATAAGGGATTTTTGGTAAAAATAATTCAACAAAACATCTATCTCTAGACAGAACTTAAGCTTTGGAAACAATATTTTAAATGCCTTTATTGACTTTTGTCAAAGCAGCTTGCCAAACCAAACCCTGTCTAGTGCTTTTAAGCCCATAACAATCTTGTAAGCCATCCTACTCATTGTAATATGTAAATACTACATTAATTCGTTCCAAAATTGTTTGAGCAGACATATCACATTATGCCAGAACATGAGAACCATTTACTTGAACATAATCAGCATGCAATTTGTACGAACATTTCAAATAGTCGTTTATCAAGATTAAAATCCTAGAAATCGTTTTGCATTCGGATTCAATTCGAAATGCAGAAATGTAAATTGCCATTTTGCATTAAATGCAACTAACAAATAGCTCAAATGCATACGGATAGATATAGATGCCTTACACTCGGAGCACAAAGATACAGATACGCAGATACATTGAATGTAAAGCCGTGTTATTTATGTTGGCCAAGAATTTCTCAAGAAAATTCAAAGTGATATATGCTATAAGCTGCAGGTAGCTGCAACATGTCATGAGGCATATATAAATATATAAGCATCTGAAAGACCCAAAACCTCAAACTGAGCTGTTGCATCTTGATGTTTTTTTTTGACAAAACTATTTATGACAATGTGCTGCAGTGGAAAAGCTGCTTCTTCGTATGGAACGTAGCTCTGGGAGGTGGCAGCATAATGTGTCACAAACATGCTCTTAAGAGAGTAAGGAGTGGCAGCTGGATGCCCTGTCCTATACAGTTTCTTCAAAAAAGGTCAAGTGCCGAAAATAATTATGAATTTATTTTAAAATTTTTGGGCATTCCATCATTTAAGAGTTGGATAGATTTTGATATACTATAATTTAAGATTCCCTATGCTGCTTCAGATTTGACTTTAAGTTTGCTGAACATTCAGTTCGTCAAAAACTTTCGATATTTAATACTTTGGAAATATTTTACGTAAATTTGTATATTAAAATTTATTTGAAAGACAAATGTCATCTTGGACTTAAAATTGGTTGCCTGGAATTTCTGCTACTAAAATGAAGCTTAATTGTTCTAATTTAGATTTTACCATCGGTCAAAAGCATTCATGAGAAATCTAAATAATATTTCTGAAATCCTTAATTATTTTTCCTTTAGTATATTTGCTTTAGTGAAGCTTCAAGAGCTGTTGAATGACGTCAACGTCGACCCAGATTTACTCAAAAGGGTCATAACTGGGGACGAATCATGGGTATATGGTTATGATATCGAAACCAAAGCCCAATCGTCCCAATGGAAGCGGCCAGAAAAGGCCACTTATAACCTTTACGCCTCTCACAACCAAACAAAAAATGCCATTCACTTGAAATTTGATGCAGATGTTCGGGAAGAGTGTACCAACACAACAAAACAAAAAAAAATCGATAATCGAAAATACGTTGCCCGCGAAATTTGAAAAGTCCCCTTTTCACACCTCGTATATTATATTTTGAAATTAAGCAGCTCGCTTGCGCCATCTAGTGGCAAGCAGTTGATTGCGCCATATAGCGGCAGCACTTTAAGAAGACGCTAGCGCCATCTAGTGACAAGCAATTGTTTGCGCCACATAGCGACACCACAAAACTTTTTTTATATAATAGAGAGAAAGATGATTCAACTTTACTCGTATTATTAGTGGAATTTCATTGGAGTTTAGCGATCAACAAATTTAAAAAAATGTTATATATTTTTAGAAATTTTTAAGCGCTAGTGAGCATATTTTCACCAAAAGGTTTTAGCAACAAATACAAATGAGACGATTTTTGGTGGAACAATAATAATAATTCCCTGACTGCCCCTAGGAAGGGCATGGGGATCTCTATTAAAAACTGTTCGAACAGAACAGGGATCTGCAGTTTATACAGCGGGGAATCGAACCACCGACCTTTGGTTTTAGAGGCGTACGCTCAAATTACGCCACCGACGATTGGAGGAACAATATAAGAATAATAATAATGAAGAATAAATTATGCTAAGGACATCTTCTATTCAAATAAGGAGAGTCATAGAGTTCTGGCTTCCGATTCTAAGGCATTCACACATATAATTCGAGATGACTCTATTGGTTACAAAGTCCACACTGATCATTTTGGCCAAACAAAAAACCTCTGGTCCTACCACTTTCTTTTTCTCATACTCACATCTTTCAAATCCTTGACCCTAGGATTACAGAGCATAACAAACCAAAGTCCTACCAAAACAAAAACCATCCAAACAATAAAGGCATTTGCACGCTTTAGAGCATAAATACGTCATAAAGGGAAATGAGCATGACACCAAAAGGATATATGATGTATGTGCATATGTGTGTGTGTGTATCTGTGTCTAAAACTCAGCATAAACATAAATATTTAATAAAAAATGCGCATAAATTATAAAATACAAACTCAGTTGAAATATGAAAATAAACAAACATGCAAACGCTTCTTTCTATATGACACAAAGAGAGAGGGAGAGAGAGAGAGTCCTGCCAGGAAGAGAGAGCGAGCGGCTGCGAGTGATGCATGCCATGTGGGAAATACTTGTAAACACATGACAAATAGATATACCAACACACAGATACTGCCACACAGATACTTACTCACACACACCAGTGCACAACGAGTGGGTTGCTTAATTTACATGCCTTGCTTCTGGCATATATCACATTTACACTGTGCAAAATGTTGACATTTTATATGACATCACAGTCATTGTAATTAAGGAATATTTTGGTGTTTTTTTCAAAGACATTTTAAAGCTTCCTTTTCTGTGTGCAAATATTTGAGAAAGCTTTTAAAAGTAGACAGAATTAAGGCAGTGAAAATGCATTTGAAATATTAAACATTTTTTTTTAATGGATACTAAACAGCTGAGTAGAGTTGCCAACTAGGGTTGCAGACTCCACTGATGATAACCTACATATTTTATTCACCTATCGAATTCAACAGCGAATTCGTGTTCAAAGCCCGCAGGAGGCTGTGCCCTTTAGTATACATATAATAAGCCTCTGTTAAGTTTTACAACAAATGAACACATTTTCCTAGATTTCATTTCCAAAGATTTCAAAACAAAGTAACATAAACAACAACTAGTTGAAAGCCCAAGCGAATGCGCCTTAGATGCTGCAACACTTTGTCAACTCGTCATGTTCAGCTGTCTGCTACGTGCTCAGCTGACTGAAGGACTAACTGACAGACTGACGGACTGACAGACTGACGGACTGACTGACAGACTGCCTGACTGACTGGGTGACTGGATGACTGACTGACTCTCCAGCTCTTTGGCCTGGCTGTCTGTTGTGGTTTATGACTAGATATATTCAACTGCAATACATGAAAAACACACATACACACACACTCACACACACAATTTATCAAGTATGTACATGTGTGTGTATGAGAGTGTGTCAGTGTGCTAAAATGGACGACAGTAATGGAGAAGCGAGCAAAGTAACTTGTATCAACACTTTAGCACATGCACAGACATGAAGAGCGCCACTTTACACACACAGAGACAAAAAAACACACACACACATACACACAGACGATACACAGATGCACTTACGCACACATACACTTGCGCAAATAAGAGCACACCTGCTTGAGCTGACCCTCAGAACGTTGCCCCCTAAAGCAGGCAACAAAATGCTGCATGTAATAAATGAGTGAGAAAGTACACAGAGAGAAAAATTTGACAAAATCTGAAAAGATTTTAATGCACTGTGAAATAAAATAATCATTAAGAAAAATAGCTGAGTCACACTATAAAAATTCTAATTTTAAATATACATTAATAAATAAAATGTTATTGTATAAAATTATTTGGAACATTTTGAGAATGTTGTGGAACGTTTTGAATTCCATATGAAACAAAATTTAAATCTGAGCTAGCATCATTCTTGAAACTAATATAAAAGCATTTGCAGAAACTTGTTTTTATATTCCTAATATAGGGTGTTTACACAGAGAGAAAATTTTTACAAAAACTTTTCCGATTTAAAAAAAATATTGATAAAAAATAATTGTTTAGTTCAACTAAAATATTCTTATTTTAGGTAAAAATGATGACTTAAAATGTTTTAAAGTTGGTTGGAACGGTTTGGGGAATGCTTTGAAACGATTTGAGAATATTTTGAATTTAACTTAGAATCAGACAAACTTACTTTAAGTGGTGCTGGATCATTCATGAAACTAATTGAAAAGCATTTTCAGAAACTGGTTTCAATATTCCTAATATAGGGTGTTTATTTTTACTAGATTTTCAAAATAGCCCTAAAAAAATATACTAACATATATTACGTATGCGACGTTTTTAGGCAGGTTTTCAAAATATTTGTTTTACCACCATTTAAATAGGGTGTTTTTTTAAGGTTTTGTAATAAATAAAAATTATTTTTTTAATAAATCATAGAATCTATGAATTGTTTAGAGAAAAAATATTTCCAGAAACTTGTTTTTTTAAGATTTTGTTATAAAATTAATTTTTAAATAAATCATAGAAGCAATTGTCAATTGCAATTGTTTAGAGTAAAAATATTTCCAGAAACTTGTTTCTATATTCCCAATACAGGGAAATTGGTTTTAGCAGTTTTTTAAATTATACCAAAAATTTATTATAACTTAAACGAGTGTTTTTTGCCAGATTATTGAAAATAGTCGCAAAAATTTGTTTTAAAATAAATAATATACGGTGCTTTTTAAAAGGTTTTAAAATAATTTTTTTAATATAACGCTTATTAGCAATTGTCTATGAATGCTATACATGCTCATTCTTGGAACAAATTGTAAAATATTTCCAGAAACTTTTTTCTATATTCCCAATATAGGGTGTTCATTTTTAGCAGAATTTCGAAATTGTTTCAAAAACTAATTTTAACTATTCATCTCACTAAGATTTTCAAAATAGTCGTAAAAACTTGTTTTACCATTATCTAATATAGGGTGTTGTTTTTAAAGGTTTTTTTATTTTAAATAAATTTCATTTATTTTCATTGTCTATAAACAATCAACAAGAACTTGTTACAGGATAAATTTAACTTACTTCAAGTCGTACAGGCTTATTGTTGAAATAAATATCAAAATAGTGCCAAAACCTTGTTTAAAAATTACTAATTTATATAGGGTGAATTTTTCGAGCTTTTCTTTTTAAAAGGACAGGTCAACAAAAAAAAATGCTGTACTTACGGCAAAATAAAATTTTTCTAATTTCAAGTCATGCATAAACCAAATGTAAAAATAGTTAAAAAACTTGTCGGAATACCACCAGTATAGGGTGTTTTTTTTGTTTTGGTTTTTTTTTTTGCAAGAATTGACTTACATTAGAGATAGTCTTGCAATTTTTCGCTAGGACCATTGTTGTAAATTAAAAAAAAATTATCATCTTGAGTTAAGTGATAAGATACAATTTCTTTTCCAAACATCTTCAATCATTATCAAAGGGTTTTGTGTAAAAGAGTTTAAGTAGGTTACACTTACACAAGAAGGAAGCTAACAATCTTTTGATTGAATAATTTCATCTCATTAAGTTTTATCTCAGATTTTCTCATTTTATAAGATTTATTTATCTATGAAATTGCCTCAATTCATTAGCATAAGTCATCTTATAAAATTGTGTCATCTCATAAAATAATCTATTTTAGCAGCTGTATTAAAGTAGTTGTTATTATTTTAGTAGATATTCTTAAGTCAAAAGAATTTTTCATTTCAGAAGATTGTCTCAACTTATGACTTAAAGCTAATGCCATAAATATAAAAGAATGTTTCACCTAGATGAATATCTTAAAGCATGTTTAAGATATACATATATGACTTTTTATTACTTTTTTGTTGGAGACATTGGTCTAAATCAAAACTAGAGTATTTTGAGTAAAAACGGTTTTCCTAAATTTCCATATTTGAAATTATCACCTACTTCTTTTCTCCCCGTGTAGAGGCATACAAGACTGAGACAGAGAAAGCCAGCTAGCAAATGTCAGCATGCTTTATTTTGGCATATTTAGGTTAGGTTAGGTTTGCCTTCATTTGCCGCTAGTCATTAGAAATTCCAGCTTAATACTTGGGACCCCCACTCGCTCCACCCGATCCCTTGTCCATCGTACAAATGTATGCTTTTGCTTTCCAAGATTTGAAAATGCTTTTGAATTTGCTAATGAACATAACTCACAAGACTGAAGCGCCAGCCGTGACTGACTGACAGTCTAGATACATTCATAGAAGCCAAGCAGATTCCGTCAAGACATTTGGGTAGGGTTATTCTTGGGGGGTTCCTTGAAATTGTCAAGCGAGAATTTTGCGTGCATAGAGAGATTGAAGAAGGTCCTTGCTGTGTGTTTGTTTAAGTTTGAAATTAATGACAGCATATTTACTTGTGGTTGTTTTTCTGCCATTTTTGTTTGTCTTGCAGTTCGAAATACAGCGACAGATGTGACCAAGATTCAAGTCGCAAGACTAGTTATACTTTGTGGGACAGGACTTCTGGGAAATGTCCACAAGTTGCTGTCACACTTATTTGCGGGCTGACCAACTCTTGACTGCCAAACGTATAATAGATTAACAAAAATTAATGTTCCACTTAGTTTCGGGGAAGATTTCTCTGTTTGAAATGAGCAAGTGTGGCTTTTGAGTGCGTCACAGGATACAGGAAGCTTGAAGTTAAATTAAATGTGATGTTCCTGTGAGTGTTACCCCCACTGGGATTGAGAAAAAATGTGCTCATGTGTATAGCTGATGAATTGCTTTGTCAAAATTTAATTTAATTTTTAACTTGACAAGATAAATTTGTCTAGGAATAGTTTTGGCGTAAAGGTAAACAAAATTAAACAAACAAAGAGTTGAAAAATTTTGTTTATATAGGTTGATAAATTTTATAGTATGTCTTTCGAAGATTGGTGACTAGAAACTTTACACATAATAAACGAAAATTAAGAGACTTTCACATATGAGAAATATTAAATCATATCATTTCTCAGATGATGAAATTAAAGAGAATACATTTTTTAATCAACAATTTTTAGTCATATACACCTTTCAATAATTTCAACTTGAAAAATAGATGATTCACAAAATTACAAAGAAGATTTGAAAGAATGGAATAAAATGGAATGGAACAAATGAAATGAATATTTTTTTTTAGAAGCAGAATTGAATCTGTTTCGCAGTTTGTAACTAAACTGGTTTGATTTGTTACCTTTAAATAATTTCAGCCTAAAAAATACAAAGGACTTAAAAAATGATTCTAGGTACTCAGAAGATTTGAAAGAATGGAACAAAATGAAATGAAACGAATGGAATAAGTATTGATGTATAGGATAAAATTCGTTTAATAGTTTGGTATTAAATATGCATTCTTATATGTAAGAGACTTTAAGATACACAAAGAGAAACTTCAAATCATCTCATTGCTCAGATGATGAATTTATAGAGAAGAGAGTTTTTAATAAGAAATTTTTGATCATAAATAATTTCAACTCAACAAATACAAAGGATTAAAAAGATGATGCAAGTTACTCAGATGATTTGAATGAATAAAACAAATATGAATGGAACGAATGGAATAAATATTTATGTAGATGCAGAATTGAATAGAATCTCACGATATACCAAGCAGTTAGTATTTTTTTAAATTTTAGTATAATTAAACTGATTTTATAATCATCTTAAGGACTTTGAAGAAATAGGCATGAAAAATACTTCAGTAAATTTTTAAATATATTTTTTTTAAACACGGTATGAAAGATGTTTCTTGCTTCTTAATATAGTTTTTGAGATATGGGGATCGATTTCAGTGCTGCTACTATTTTTTTTCAAATCAAAATCATTCCCTTCCTATGACTGGTTTTGTCTTACGTTACTATTTAAAGCTTGTTGTTTAAGATGATGACATTTTTCCAACAATATATCCAATCAAATTTTCCTTCCCTATTCTAAGTTAGCTTATCTTTCAGATAAACTTAAAAAATTGCACCATACAATTGCTGTTCTCAAAGATGACCCATAAAATAGAACTTAAATAAGTTTATTCCCACTAAATAAAGTTTGCTGGTTTCAGATGATGCAGTTCTTACCACAATATATCCAATTTAATTTTCTTCATCAATTCTAAATTAGCTCAACTTTCAGATCATCTTCAAACATTGCTCCATATATTTGCTGCACTCAAAGATGACCCATAAATAGAACCATAAATAAGTTTATTCACACTAATCAAAGCATTTTGGTTAAAGATGATGCAATTCTTCCAACAATATATTCAATCTAATTTTTTTCACCAATTCCAAACCAGTTTATCTTCCAGAAAAACTTTAAACATTGCACCATATATTTGCTGCACTCAAAGATGACCCATAAAATAGAACATAAATAAGTTTATTTCCACTAATTAAAGCTTATTGATTTAAGATGATGCAATTCTTTCCACAATATATTAAATCTTACTTTCTTTCCCAATTCAAAGTTAGCTTATCTTTCAGATAAACTTTAAACATTGCACCATATATTTGCTGCTATCAAAGATGACCCATAAAATAATAGATAAATAAGTCTATTCTTGTCTAACTCAACTGTATCTCATTTTTCAGATAATCTTTAAAAATGCAACCAAACACAGTTGCGGACATAAATAAGTTTATTCCCACTAATTAAAGCTTGTTGGTTCAAGATGATGCAATTCTTCCCACAATATATTCAAACAAATTTTTTTCACCAATTCCAAATTAGCTTATCTAGCAGATAAACTTCAAACATTGCACCATATATTTACTACTCTCAAAGATGACCCATAAAATAGAGCCATAAATAAGTCTATTCTTATCTAACTCAACTGTAGCTTATTTTTCAGATAATCTTTAAAAATGCAGCCACACATTTGCTGCTGCTGCCAAAGATGACCAATAAATAAGCCATAAATTAATTGAAAGACAAGAAATTACACTAAAAGAAAACCAATTCAATGATTTTCAATTAATGCTAAAACCCAATCAACAAAAACAGCAAGAACCACAATATCGTTGCCAAAGGCAAGAAGCATCAGCAAAATCCCCTCAAGCTTAGTTCACTTTTAAAAACAAACTATCGATTAGAAGTGCAGAAGAGCAAAAAGTAACCCAACAAGCACATGCAACATCTACACACACTACCCAACAAACAAAAGGCAAACAAGGATAACAAATGAATGGAGTCCGACAAGGGAGGTAATAGAGGGACAGGCCACTTGGTCTTGTTGTACAACTAGCAAAGCAACACTAAACAAATAGACATGATAAATTAAAAAGCAAAAAGGAATGAAAAGTAAATAGCGAGAACACAACTACATGGCAAAAAACTTTAAGAATGAAAAAAAAATTCCAAAGCCACATAATATAGGCGGCTTTTCCGACACTCTTCCAGGATGTTAAGTGGGTTGGGTAACGAAGGCTTCGCTGTTGAGCACGGACACGCAGATAAATAACAAAACGACACTGATAGAATCGTGAGCGGGTGGGTGTGGGGGGTATGAGGGAAAGGGCTAAGACACATTTGTGGGAAGGGAGCGGTTGCAGGGTTGGCATGCAAAGTAGCCCGTTGTTTGGATGGGACTGTGACTCCGGCGACGCGTACGGGCTCTCTCTGTGGTTAAGTCTGGTGGCAGGTGTTGGCGCCTTTGAAATACGAGCGATTTGCAATTTGCATAGAGTTCTTGTTTAGGGTTGTCAAGGATATGTTTTCCTGGCCATAAGCACAGCAGTAATTACAGAGAATAATATGTTCCTTAGCTTTGGGTTACTTGAGTGAATGTTGATTGATTTATTGAGTTATTTTTTTTGGCCGAACAAATTTTAAATATATTGGATTTGTTTAGATATAATTTTTTCAATTTTAAAAAGAAATTTCTTTTCAACTTTTTTACAATTCCAAATCTGGGGGAAAAAGAATAATTCGTAACGATTTTCAAATCTTTCACAACACTTTTTGGGACTTTATTAAATTTATATATTTATACTTTTATATATTTGTAAAGATTATTTAGTTTCTGATCTATGTATCTGGATCTTTATGTTGTCATAAGTCTAATGTCTTAATTCATGGTTTTCATTTTTACAAAGTCTTTATTAAAATCTTTTATAAATATGCCATTCTGTGCCAAACGAATTTCGTCATTCACAACGCTGATGACAACTCTTGACGCGTAGGGTTGTCATACAAACTCATTTACTGGTCGGGAGTATTATTCCAATTTCATTCATAATCTATATATATAAAAGAAACTTATGTTTTACGTGTTACGGGTGTTCTCATGAACGCGTCGATGAATTTCAAATCTGATTTTTAAGTGGGTTAGAGGTTGTCAATACGGAAGTTTTAAGTCTATTACGATGTGTTTGTGTGTATTGATTCGTGAGATATACGCATTCTTGTAAATATCGGTTTTTGTGTGAATATTGCCATATATACAAAAACTGGTATTGTTGTTAATCAATGTTTCAGGTCCATATCGCTTCGATCATTGAGAACAGGGAATGCCCTCTCCTAATCGATCAATGCATGATGTATTTCAATTGGAAGAAATGCAATGATTTCAATAAGTTACCAATCCAATCGTATTGCCCAGGAACGTGTAGATCGCAATGAACGTGAAAGAATTCGGTTAAGACAGACCCGTGAAGTGCGACATTCGACTAATGATGGTGCAAGTTTGAATTGAGCTGCAAACTTATCTTAAAATCTTATATTTTTTCTAGATAAGCTAACTAGAGAATCTTATAATGTTTATTCACTTTAAGAGTATTCAAAAAGTTTGGGTAGGACAACGTTTGCCCTGCTCACTAGTAAGTGTATAAATGTTCTAAAGATAAGTGGCTGCCATTATACAAAAAACGTAAACATTCGGATCTATTTGTCCAAAAAATAAAATCTTTCAGATTTCTGGGGCGCCTACGGTTTTTTAAAAGATTTGTTTTCAAACCGTTGCCAAAATCTTCAAAGATTTCTGTGGAACCCCCGATTCTCATTAATTTGAATTTCGAATAGCTCAAAAATTTCATAATTAGAACCATCGAAGGAGATTGTTGTCTCAGTTCAGTTAAAAATTTGCAAATTTCCATAAACGAATTTTTCTCGTTTTTTGTTTATTTTTCATAAGAATAAAACAACTCCTAAAAAAATATTTGTTTACCTAAAAGTCTTTGCTTTAATAATAAACAAAAGTTTTTTTCTCTGTCCAACATTTATTTTTTCTTCCATCAAATATGATTTTGTCTATTATTTCGCTATCAAAATAAGTTATTACCTCTAAGTTCAGTTTTAGGGCTTACTCACAGCCTTTAAAAAAACTCGTTAACTTTTTATCTTTTGTTCGTTTTTTCAAATTTCCACGAACAAATTTTGATTTTTATTGAATTTAAAAAGGAATATTTTTTCGCTATTTGTTTTTTTTTTCATAAGAATAAAATAACACTCCAAAAAATTTATTTAGCTAAGAGTTATCCTATTAATAAACAAAATTTTATTTTCTTAGTCCAACATTTCTTGCTTCCTCTCGTTTAAAAATGAAAATTTAACAATACTACACGAAAATATGAATTTCCAGAGAAACTATCTGCCTTTTATTTTTAATAATAGTTATATTTTCCGCTCAACATTTATTTTCTTGCAATAAATTTTGAAAGTTTTTCATATTCTTTCTAGAAAGTTAGCAGTAAAGCTAGCAGGTGGCAATCACCCGTAGTTTTTAATATTCCAACAGTATTATGTGCTAAACTTTATTAGAGTATCATTGTCACAAAATTTAATCGTCTATAGAATTACATTTGATTTTGATTTTTCAAGCATTTTTGTCCTTTTTCAGCAGCTTTTAAGTTTTTATCTATTCTCTTCCAATCCTATCAATGCTATCATTTGGTTTTTGTTTCGGATTAGTAACACTTAGACATCGGGTTTGTTTTTGCAGGCACTTGACAACCCTATTATCGTGGCATATATCAACATCACACCTTGGTGAGCGTGTTGGCCAATAGACATTGCCAACATGGCCATAAGGACGCAAACACACACATCCTACACACACACTCACCTGCACACAGAGAGTGCAAACACTCAGCCAAGTGAGAAATGAAGACGAGTTAGTTAAGGTAACGCGGCAGCTACAGATAAGCACGCTTCGTTGCTTACATAGCAGCCATGGCCATTACCAATACCAACGGCAATACCCAACACCCCTCCTCAAATCCAATCCCAAACCGATTCCGCATAAGCCACGGCCATGTGCCAAGCTTCAATACAAAGCAGAGCCAAGTCGACCAAGCATAGTTGGCCTGGTCAGGTCTGGGCTGGTCCTGTTCTGGCTGGCAAGAAGACAGCATAAATCAGTTTGACTGTGTGAGGTTAAGGTGAGACGGGATATAAGAAACAGAAGAAGCAGTAGAAAAAAAAAACCAACTAAACAAGTTGGGAAATTTTGTAGGAGTTAGAGAACAAGACAGTTACCGACACCAACCAAAACCAACAACAACAACACAAGGCTCTAATTGAAAAGCAAGGCAGAATTAATAGCTAGGGAGATGTTACGTCCAAAAGTTGCCTGAAACAAGAGAGACAGATGAAGACAGAAAAAAAAAAAAAAAACTCTAAAAGTAAAACTGAAACGTAACGGTACTTAAGTTAGCCAATTAGTAGGGACTGTCTGGTTGCAGATAAAAGCTGGATAAAAGCCTGGAACATATGAACAGCAAAAAAACATGGCTAAAATGCAGACACAGAAAAAAGCAAAAGGCAAATTTAGTGCTTGCTGCTCGGTAAAATGAAAAGGCTTAGAGACAGCACACTCTCCCTCTCCCTCTCCCTCTCCATACGCTCTTAAACCGCCCACTGAGAGCTGACTTGCTGCAAAAATTAGTTTTTTGCCTAGACAATTTTATTAACGCTTAATTGAAATGAAAATGTTTGCCACGCCCCAAGCACAACGCACACATAATAATTAAGACCCAGCTCTAATTATAACGTATTTAAGTGTTAAGCATATCTAACGGTTGATGGACAAGCTGCCTACTCACTCTAACCAACGCACACGCACGCACAATGTTAGAGTGAAATGGCACTTTGATTTGATGCCATATCGTAAAAGTTGCGTGTCCTTTTGCCATTCCCATTAAGCGTGCTACTTGGGCAGCTTTTATTTGTTTTACTTTTATTTTTGGGACTGAGTTTCGATTTTATATTTGTTTGTCTTTTATATTTGTGGGGGCTTTTATTATATTTACTTTTGTTATGTAGCTTTTGGCTTCGCGGTTTATGTTAATAATTTGCGGCTTTCTGCGGCTCAAAAAGTTTTTAATCTGCTAAAACCTGATAACAAGAAACTCAAAGACCTTCAAAATGTCATTGATAACTTTGCCAACAAGTCGACTTAAGTTCTTTGTTTGCTTTTATAATATCTTGGCTTTTATGATGTGTCTTATAAGCATAGAAATAGTTTGCTCTTTTAGAGGCAAAAAACTTGAGATGAATTTTAAATTAAAAAATATAGCAAACTGAAAATAACTTTAATAGGATTGGAACGGTTTTTGGTTAAGTTTAATGAACTTCCTGTGTGTTTTTATAGTTATTTTTAAAGAAATATGGAAATTGCGACTGCTGAAAATATAATAAGATTTATTATGAATTTACTTGTTCTAAAATAATAAGCTTATTATATTTAACTGAATCAAAATATCCATTGAAAGTCTCTATTAATTAAAGACACCGCTGTTCGTATTCGGCTAAAAACTGTAGGTCCCTGTTCTGTTCGAACAGTTATTAATAGAGACCCCCTATGCCCCACCTCCAAGGGGTCTAACAGGGAATTAATTATTTTATTTTTTAAAATATGCATTTAGCAGAACATGACTACGCAGATAAGTTATACTGGAGCACTTCGGAAAGTAAAAAGCCAAAATGCATATTGCAAAAATCAAATTAAATTAAAAATTTGGAATGGTGATTCAGGCTATTCGGAAAGGAAATTTTCTACCTTTTATTCAAGGAGCTCGTCGTTAGTTGAAATTTTTCGATTTTTTTTAAAGCAATACAGAGATCAGATTATTTTTTAAGGTCGAAGAATCCATAGCCAAGGTCAAATAAACATCACCAACCATCAGCGTTCTGACATAAACTCAAAAAACCTCTTAAAAGGTGGTATTTTGAATTCTTTCTCAGAGATCTAACCTGGTGGCTTTTAAGATGTCAGATTAAATTTATAAAATATTATAAATAAGACAAATTGGAAAAACAGATTGAGGGGAATTTCAAGTTGAATTTGCTTTAAATAAAAGTTTATGATCTGGGACTGACATAGAGTATCGGAATCTTTTTAAAACGCTTTGGAAAAATGAATTCAGTGTGCCCGTTCCTTAGCCAGGAATGTTTGCGCAGATACCGTCTGCAAATGGGGATATGACAAATCTCCATAGTCTGGTAAAAAATATTGGAGGTAGGATGCACGTTGCAACGACGAAAGTAGCAACATGGTTACTGCTCAGAATGAACAGTTGGAAGTTTGGAAGAGATACTTCGAAGTAACACTAAATTCCTACAATAGCTCCAATGAGAATCTTCCAATCCGAAGGATACATAATGTAAACAGGCAAATAAAATCAATCCCTTCCACATCAGAGAAAATCGAAACTGCAATTAACTCCCTGAAAAAAGGCAAAGCTCCGGGAGCAGACAAAATCGCCATTGAATGCTTCCAAGTGAATGCTCATATGATGACACAAAAGCTAACTCCGATCTTGGAAGCTGTTTGGAACTCTGAAAATGTAACAAAATTTTAAGGAATCGGTAATTATCAAGATTCCGAAGAAAGGAAACTGACAAATATGCTCTAACTGGAGGGGTATCTCTCCCTTGCCAATCATCATGAAAATCCTCAACCATATCATGCTAAGCCGCATTTCCGAGCCACTTAACAACGTTCTACGTAGAACCAAGCTGGCTTTCGCTCTCAAAGATCTTGCATAGATCTATTGTCATAAACACTGTACGTATTATCGTACAGCAAACCGAGGAGTTCAACTCCACGTTATATCTAGTTTTTATAGAGTTTCTCAGAGCGTTTGACAGTTTTAATAGGGAAGCAATTTGGGTGGCACTTCGAGCTAGAGGGATTTCAGACAAAATTATCAATATCATAAAAGCGTCGTATACGGAGTCTTCAAGCCGAGTTTTGCACGGCGGACAACTAAGCGATCCTTTTGAATGCAATAGCGGTGTGAAACAAGGATGCACACTGTCGCCCTGGCTGTTTATCACTGTTCTTGATTTGGTATTTGGAGCAGATGAATTAAATAGTTTAGGAATCAACAGGAAATTTAACCGTTAACTAGATGATCTAGAATATGCGGATGATGTTGTTCTATTTTCTTCCCGTCATTCGAACCTTTAAACCCAGTTAGATAGACTCGCCACAGAAGCCTCAAAAATTCGTCTTAAAATCCTTTGCGCAATAACGAAAAGTTTTCGGGTAAGCCCCACTAATACAAGCTTCCTTAGTATCAACTACTTGCATATTGATAACGTAGACAAATTCGAGCATCTTGGAAGCCAAATTACATCATCCAGAGGAGCATTGGACGATGTAGACTGCATAATTCGTAAAGCTATAGCTGCCTTCAGACAACTAAATAGATTTTGGCTGGAACCGAATATCCGGAGAAAAACCAAAATACGAGTCTTCACCTGATAAAGTCGGTGCTGTTGTATGGTTGTGAGACATGGTTTATTACCAGTATTATTGTCAAGAAGCTCCAAACATTTGACAATCGATGTCTTAGAATCGTATTACGTATATGGTGTTCCCAAACCATTAGCAATGTGCGCCTTTGGGAACTTTGCAAACAAAAACCAAACGAATTTTAAATTGGGTTGGGTCACACGCTGCGCAAAGATTATGATGAGATACGGCATGCAGTTCTTGAATGGACCCCACAAGGCAATCGATCCAGAGGCAGACCTAAAATGACCTGGTTCAGGACGCTCAACAGGGAGAACGGGAAATCCATCATCGAGCTACGAGAAATGGCGCGAAACAGAGATCATCGGAAATCCATTGTTAATAACTTATGTGAATGACAACATTTATAGTTTGGTTAAAATTATGAATATGTCCTTAATAATAATAAGTATATATGTAAGGGGAAATCCCTTTAAAAAAAATCATCTCTCAATATATAAACAGGTTTTCGTAATGTCATCATTTATTTTTCTATTCTGGCCGCTAGATGATGCAAGCAATTTGTTAACGCTAGATGGCGCAAGCAAGTTATTGCAATAATAAAATAATTATTTAAACATAATTAAAGTACGATATAATAAAATAATATATTAAATTAAGGCATTGGCAGGGCTTGATAGAAGAAGCAAGCAGGAAAGAAACGGCGCAAAACGTCAATCATCCGATAAAGGATAAACTATACCTCATAAAAACAATATTTTTCAAAATTTTAAAGATTTTGCAAAAAATAAATATTCTGACTAGAGTGCATTCAGATGCATATCGGATATTAACGATGGGATTTCATTTCCGAAGAGCGGAAAACCAGTAGAAGCAATATTAAACATCGTATTATTTAAATAAATTTAAGGAACTACTTTGAAGCATTAAAAAATGCTTCATTATATACATAGAATAAAAAACGATAATATTAAGGAATAACATTTTGTAATTATTGTTAATAACATTTAACTTTAATGAATAAAGCTTTCCTTTAGTAAAAAATACACTAAACCGTTGAAATCCTAATAAGCTCGTAAAGCATTTATTTCCCTTACTTCAAGTACTCTAACTCTAAGAGTTATCCTTTAATAAAAACACACTACACATACTACATTTATAATACATAAAACAAACTCTAGGCCAACTGTTTTGTCATAAAAAACCCTTACTTATTACAATTAAATACAAATTACGCTTATGGCCTAATAATAAGCCTAATAACAACAATTCTAATAAATATAAAGCCCAATAAAAAAGATTTGTTAGCCAGTTTGAACCCTTTTTTTGGCCCAACTGGCCTTTCTAGCCAACATAATATTTTGTATTTATGAGAGTTTAAGAGAGTTTTGGTCAAAACATCAAAACGCGATTATATGAAATATACATTCAAGGGCAAACGTGCATGGCAAGTTAAAAGCAAAATGGACTCCAACTGTGTCCTGGGAAAAATTTAATTTTTTTATGGAAAAATATATAAAAAAACTTTTGCTAAAGTGCATTAAAATGTTCAAGCGATTTATTATTGAACATTAACTATGGAAAAAGTGTTGATGCCATAAATAAGTGTTGGAAAAAAAAAATATATATATATATATAATATTAAGTGAGCAAAGATTTTCAATTACTTTTAGGAGCAGTAGGAAGAGAAAGCAGAGGCTGGGTATTAAGGTAGCTGAATATAAGCGTGTGACGTCACATGGTCACATTAAATTTTTGCTTAACACTGAGTTGGCAGTTTCTTTGGAATAGTGTTTTGATTGTATTCAAATTTTGTGTAAATGAAAATATGGGATGTTCCCGATATTGTGTATCGATGCAGAAGTGCCTCAGAGAAAATTTCAGACACATGACTTCGAGAAATAGTGCAATTCTGCATTCTACAGTGTTGATAAATGCACCAAGATTGAGCAGTATTTTTTATTATCTTTTATTTCCTCAGCTTGCAGCTGCTAAACCGATAGGAAGAAAATATTGCATCTTAGAAATGCCAAAAAACTTTAACGTTCAAGTTTATTTTCGGATGCGCCTTGCTGTATGCAATAAAATATTTTCGACGGCCATTTTAGCGCTACACACACAAATACCAAGAAAAACCAAACACACACACATACAGTAAAAAGAAAACTTTGACGTTAAAGCAATAGCCATAAAGGAAATCAAATAATGTAATTGAATTTAACAAATCGTCTACAAAACTGCCGCAAAATGTTGCAAGAGAGAAGGCAATAAGTGAATGAGAGAGAGTGGCAACAAAAAAAAAAAGAGATATATACGCATGCTGTTCAAAATTAATTCAATTCACTAGCAACAATAATAATTTGCACAATAAAAACGGCAACAATTGAATGGACATGAACAACAGCCGTTTGAATGGCTGAACAGGCATAAGAAAAAGCCAAAGGACCTGGGAGCAGGACCAGGGGAAGAACTCTTCTGCGCTTGCCTTTACTTATATAAAAACTTTTGTGACTGGCTCAGATTTAATCACACAATGGCTGTCCGGAATGCCTTCAATGGCTTCCAATGTGCGCCCCCAACACTTTTGGCCAACTGGCTGGCTAACTGGCCAACTTGTATATATTATTGGCTCTGTGTTCGGCACTTGTTACTCTCGAGCAGCAGAGAGCTACTACGTGCTCCTGTTGTTTGCTAGGAAAAACTTTTTCCACAATAGTTCGTCGAGAAATTAATGAATTTGTTATGCAAAATCGACAACTACAGGAAGAAGAACAAAAACGGCTATAACAACAATAAGTAAGGACAACAACTGTGCCAAACAATTAGCCAAGAGTTGTGCACAGGTATGTAGGGTGGTTCTGCATGGAAAAAGGATAAATAGTTTCATTAGTTGGGTAACTTGCAAATGCAGGTGGCACACGCGAATGACAAAAACTATTTCTAATAGTTATCGTAAAGTTGATGCGCAGTTTATAATGGAAAGAAACTTTATATTCAAATGAAAGCAAAGTGTGTTAGCCAAATGAGCTGAAATTAATTGAATAGCAATAGTTGAATAGAATAAGAGGAAGGTAATGTTGGTAAGGGGTCTTGAAGAGAGAGAAAAGGTAACAATGGAATTGGAGGTAAAGAAAATTTTTACGTTAATAATCAATTATATATTAAGCTGGGAGTGTGAGCCTTTTAAATCTATTCGATGTTTCAGTTTAAATGTTAAAGACCAAGAAAGATATCTCAGAACATTGGACATCCGGATTATTTGCAGCTAGGATTTGGATTCAGTAGATGTACTAAGGTAGCCCCGACACATACAAATAGTTTTGTGGCCTTATACATACTATATTTGTTCGATATATCGATAACATAACCGCATAAAAAATCTATTTTCGGCTTTCTTCTGCCTTGTTTTGCCTTTTCTTTTCTAGGAAAGATTCTTTAACTTTCAGTAGATTTTTTTTAACGAATTTACATATTATAATGAATTATATTGTAAACTGGGAGTGTGAACTTTTTAAATCTATTTGATTATTTATGTTTAAATGGTAAATAATAATAATGTTATTTCAGAACTCTTTGGTGTTCAGGATTATTAGCTACTAGGATTGGGATTCAGTAGCTGTACTAGGGGAGCCCCCACATATACACTTTCTTTTTGTGAGCTTATGCTTTATGTCTCAATTCGATAAATAGATAACATATACCGCAAAAAAAATCGATATTCGGGTCATCTCTGATATGCAAGAGACTCGGCCTCTGTCTATTCTAGCTACCGAGGCTCCAACCCATTTCCGCTGGTGATGTCTCGTAAAGGATTTACGTCTAGCGCTCCGGACTATACGCTAATCTGTGAGTGTGAGCTGTTCAAATCCGTTCGATTACTTAGCTTTCAAGGGCAAATACCAAGAAGGTCTCTTGAAGAACTACTTGATTCTCAGGTACTTCTAGCCGCTATTGAATTCAAAGGCTGTAATGCTAATGATGGCTTCTGACGCATAAATTTTTTTTTTTAATCGAATGCTCGCTACATCGATTATGCAGACGTACAACAGACGTTCCAATTTTCGGGTCACATCTAATATGGAAGACGTTTTGCCTTTTCTCATCTTGAAATGGATCTTTAATTTAACAAATTGCAGCCAACTTTTCTTCCAATATCTCTTCCGTACGAACGATATTTGATTGATGACCTTGTCTGAATCAGTTTCGCAGGAGTAGATATTTCAAGTCTCTGACGTCTGCTAAATTTCTCAAAAGCTGCTCCTAGAACAGAATGCTATTGGCCAACGTCTTCTACCGGCCTCGCGATTCTTGTATGATTTTTAGATCAGCGAAGCTTCTGAGGATGAAGCATCACATCTGCGAAAAAATTTCCTTAGCAAGCGACACTGGTCCATGCTGCACTTATATATGCCCTTCCTATCGTAAAGATCTGCTAACTAGACTTAAAAAAGCTTATGATAAATGAACTTTTTAATAACAAGAAGGATAGATTCTCTTCTCCCTAAGTCGTGAGTCCAAATGGTCTGTTGACAGCTCTGTGAAAACACTCGGTGACTATAATAGTTCACGGATGGGTCCAAAACTGACCAGGGTTTAAAATGTTTTAGAATTTTTACAGCAAAGCGCATTTTGCCTTTGCTGTCTTTCAAGCGAAGATTCTTGTCACTTGAGATTTGCAGCCTTAATATCCTTCTCAAAGGATTTAGGGGAACAAGCATATGCATTTTTTTCAGATAGCCAAGCTGCTATTAGGGCATTTTCATCAAGGAGCATCTCCTCCGGGATGGTTTAAACAAATTGCAGTCATCGTTCCTTCCGATATCTCTTCTGTACGAACGCTTTTTTGTTGAGACCTCCCCAAATCCTTTGCTGGGGTAGATTTTTCAAGGCTCTGTTTCTGCTTAAATCTTTCAAAAACTTTTTTAGAACAAAAAGTTCTTGGCAACATCTTTTCTAAGCCAACCCATTATTGCATAATTTTAAATCATGTGAAGCATATTTCAAAGGTGATTAGTTAGAGGCCTTGCCTACATAGTCTGCTGGGTTATCTTCTTTCCATAATTAGATTAGCCGCTATACCAACATGAAAAGATTCTGCGCTATTTAGATCAGTGTCCCAGCATGTAACATGAAGATAAGAGCTATTTATCAGAGAGTACATTCAGGGGTTAGAATGTTATATTATAATATTTTAAAGAAAAATAACCGCAGTCACTTATGCAAGCTATTTGAAAGAATAGTCAAAAAATCCCATAGAAATAAATATCATATCACATGGTAGGGGAGAGGAGTATGGGGCAAAATGCGCCACTTAGAAAATATTCAATCATGGATAACCATCACGACGGACATCGCTGGATGCAATTTTTTCCATACGTTGCTTTGGTGGAGATCACTAAACGTATGAAAGCGCATTTCGTTTGGGCGTGGCATTTGTGATTTATTAAAGGAAGTGTCTTTTGAGCACCGCTACATAAATATTTCGGTGGAAGAGAAATATAATTTTTTGGTAATATTCTCTTTGCGGACTTAATTGAAACTCAGTTTTCATAGTATTTTGTGGGCGATGATCACGAAAATGATATCGGTTTGGCGAAGTTTAAGCTCACTTTCGAACCACGCTTTGCCGACTTGCAAATGTTCCAATGGGGCAAAATGCGCCACGCTTTTTTTGATTTGGCCCGTACAAACTAAATTTTATCTTTACAGACCTCGAGCCTATTTGACCTCCGGCACAAGAGGAACAGAGCAAACAGAACAAAATAAAATTCATCCGCACTCGAAAAAATGAGGCCGTCTGCGTTAAGTCAAAAATCAAAGAAATTTGGGGAGTAAACTTACAATACTTAGAGCAGCAAAAACCTGAAAGTTGTTTGAGGCTTAAGTTTTAGCCACATATGTGGGTTACTAGCATAGTGCCTGCCTAAGACCCCATCAGCCTTCGTCTGCCACAGAAATGCAATAATGTCAAAAGCGGCGCGTTTTGGCCCATCCACCCCATTATGTTATGTTATTTTTTAAATCCATTATAAAAGCCCAGCTGATAAAGGGGACTCTCACTCAGTAGTCACATGTAAATAAAAAGATTACTAATCGGGCTAGAGAACTGCGGACTGGTTCTCTTTTTTCATCGACCGTTTTTAAAAAAAAAAAACATGTTTGGTACCCTTTAAATAAATAGCAGCGGAACACCTAAGGAATTAATGCCACCTTAGTTTCATTCAAGTCATCAAATGTAGCAAAAATGGGAAGCTCCTGCCATTCATTCATACTTCATTCCAAAGTGACGTCTTCTTCTGTTATCCTCGACTCCCAGTGGAGCATAGGGCCTCTAATCCTCCTAACCATGCCTAAAACTTTATGATCGATTTAAGTAAATAGATATACATATATTAAGAAACAAAATAAATTTAACGAAAATTAAGTACGCAGTACCTCCAGCTCGTAATGCAAAAAGTAATCTCTATTAATGTAGTTGGAAAGCTTATTTGTTATTCTAAAATTTTAAAACAAATTCAGCTTATAAAAACATCTGAGATATGCACAAAGGTCGAAGCTTATGAGAAGGTCGCTCTCCACGTACTCACATCACTCGATACAATCTAATTGCAGTTGGCCAAGTAACAAATATATTCCCATTTCCATTTTAAAACTTATACAAGTTGCCTTTTGTTGTATTTAACAAACATGAGACTACACAATTTTCAAAAAGGTTAAATTGCAGGCACGTTGCGTATACGCAATATCAACTTTCACTGTTGGCAACATTAAAAATACGCATACGCCATGGTTGCTGTTGCTGTTGCTGCCTTTGCCTTATGGCACTGTGGCACGTTTCTTTCTTAACTGCTTACAAGCGCCTATAGCGTATACACACACACACATACATACACTTTATTTATATTTCAACCCATACAAAGGCAAGTTATATATAACAACAACAAGAACAACAACTACTACTACTATAACTACATACACTTAAATCCCAATTCGTTGTGAGTTGTTTCTTTACATTTGGAGAGCAGAGCGTAGAGCGTTTTTTTTTTATTCACTTTATATACAAGTAATACAAGTGGACAAGGAATCACAGCAGTGACCCAGACACAGAAATACACAAGGGACCAGGAGAAAACAAGGAAACAAGTGGGGGTGGCTGGTCACACTAACGTCGCAGCAGCAAGCAGAGCAGATGAAATGGGAGGCTGGCCACACTTACTTAGCATGCATGTATGGATATTTTATTGATACGCAGGCAAGTAAGTGGCGTGTGTGTGTGGGAGAGAGTGTGTGAGTGCGTGTATATCTGTGTGTGTGTGTGTGGGAGAGATTGTAATTTTTGTAGGGCTTTTAATGCGTTTGCAATGCGCCAATGGCAAAAACCAGGGCTGTGGTAACAAAATCAGCTAAGGCGAAGAGCAAGAAAAAACCAAACACCAAATGCTTTTTATATGAGTTACTTATTGTAAAGAAGGGTATATTAAGTATGTGACTAACTATGTAACAGGCAGTAGGAAAAATGTTTGACATCAAAAGGTAAAGGGTGTTATTTTTGGGAACTTTTTTTTTAAATTAGGAGAAAGGCGAGGTTAACACTAGTATCAAAATAGTGTTCTAGAAAATGCCTTCGGGTAACTTTTGGACTCTGCAGTAGGAATAAGTTCAGAATAAAAAAGTAACGGGTGTTATTTTTGGAGACTTTTTCATTAACTAAGACTAAGACAAATGATTAAAATCAGAAATAAACATATATTTTTTCTAAAAATGTCTTTGGGTAGCTTTTGGAATCTGCAGGTGTACAATTGGCAGTAGGAACAGGTATACAGTTGGTAGTAGAAAATGTTCAGAATATAGACAGTAAAGGGTGTTATTTTTAAAGACTTTTTTTTTTAAATTAAGAGACATGTCAAAAGATGAGCTCTTACTATCAAAATAGTTTTTTAGAAAAAGCCTTCGGGTAACATTTATGACTGTGCAGTAGGATAACGTTCAGAATAAAAAATTAACGGGTATTATTTTTGGAGACTTTATTGGAAACTAAACAAAGACAAGTGATTAAAATTAGGAACAAAATATATTTTTTCTGAAAATGTCTTTGGGTAGCTTTTGGACTCTGCAGGTGTATCAATTCTGGCAGTACGAAATGTTCAGAATAAAAAAATAAAGGGTGTTATTTTTAGAGACTTTTTCTTAAACTATGACGGAGACAAGTGATTAAAATCAGAAAATAAATAATTTCTAGAAAATGGCTTTGCGTAGCTTTTGGACTCTGCATTTGCATCATTCTGGCAGTAGGAAAAGTTCAGAATGAAAAAGTAAACGGGTGTTATTTTTAGAGACTTTTTAAACTAAAACGGAGACAAGTGATTAAAATCCAAAAACAAAATATATTGTTAGAAAATGTATTCGGTCATCTTTTGGACTCTACAGTTGTACAATTAGACACTACAAATACCAAAGTAAAGGGTGTTATTTTTGGAGACTTTTCCTCAACTAAGACGGAGACAAGTGATTAAAGTGATTTTGGACTCAGCATTTTTTTATAAAAAGTCTTTGCGTAACTTTTGGACTCTGGAGATGCATCAATTCTGGCAGTAGGAAAAGTTCAGAATGAAAAAGTAAAGGGTGTTATTTTTGGATAAATTTATTTAAACTAACACAATTTTTATGAAATAAGCCAAATAAGTCGATTTGCTTAGACATAAAAACTTTTCAAAATACTTTGTACTTCCTGCAGGGTATTTCAAATTCACACAATGTCCTTTGAATCTAAATTTCATCAAAGTCCATCCGACTTTTCTTTAATGTACGCAATTTTTTACACAACAAAAACACTCGAATGGCCATTGGGCAGCAAAAAGGATGTGGAACGTGAACTAGCGCCAAGTCTCTACCAGCAAGTCATATGGAAATCCTTTTTTGAGCTGGCAACGTTTTTCTTCCTCTTCATCACTGTGCCTGCTGGTTGCTGGGCTTACACATTTTCACACTTGCCACTTGCTGTTCCTTTTTGCTTTACCCGCTTCCCAATTTTTTTTTGCCTTTTTTCCTTTATGGGTTCGTTCATTTCGTACGTCAAGTGATTCATTCATCTTCTTTGGCGGCATGGATTTCATGGAGGGGCTCATGTTACCAGCTTTACCAGCTTCGTGGCTCGTCTCTCCACTGGCAACAATCAATAAAATTCAAGTTGCTTTTTGTATGTGTTTGCAAAAGTCATGCCTAGTTGGGTTTGTCCGTGCCACATTCCCTCGGTCACCCCGCAAAACCCTCTCCCCTGCATACGTATATATTGAATGTCAGGGATTTGCAAATGCCGCCTGATTAATGACGCAATAATTGTTGCCACACGCTGACTCTTCAGAAGCTCAAAAAAAAAACAGGACTTAGAAGCTCCTGAAACATACATTTTGAGTTATTTGTTTTTTTTTTAGTCTTTTTCGTTGACTTTGCTGGCAAGTCAAGAAGGTGTTGAAAAAAAGCTTTGTCTAGCATCAAAGTTCGCTCATCCTTCAATATAGCAAATGCTCAATAGATCCCTGATCGATGTCATTTACTTGATAGGATTATTATCGTGTTAAGTGAGGCTCTTGGCTTTGGCATTTGGCAGCATTTGATTTTGTGGCAGTCTTGATGCCGTTCCGTTCAATTTACTAAATTGGTTGAATGGAAATTTCAACTATGTTGCTAAGTACTCTATTCTATTTGGTCCTTTTGAGATTTAACGAGGCTTGGCCACTTAACCGGACATTTAAATGAATTGGGTGCTGTGTAGGCTTACACTGGGCTGCTCTTATGATGATTTATATTTCAAAATGTTGGTCTATTAGTTGGTTAATTATGGGCAAGTGCTACTTGTGGCTTGGGTTCAAAATGGGATGATGAGCCGTAACAATAACGTGGCAGTTAATGAAGAGATGTTCACTGAAGCAGTTTGAATCAATAACAAAAGAGGAATTAGTTCAACTATGAAGTCAGATGACTTCCATTGGGAAGCGTTCTTTGAAATATGCTGTTGAGATGACAAGAGCTAGATTAAAGGGGTTTCCGTTTGGTTTTCAACTTGGCAGACAAACAAAATTTAAGATATCTTAGAACATTTTTTAAATGAGATTATATTCAGCTAAAATTAATTTTGAGTACTCAATTTTCCAACTGACATATCATCTCAATAACTAGAAGAAATAGGCTGCTGAGATGACAAGCGGACAAGTTTGAGAAAACAGAGCGTCAAATGGATTAAAATGTTTTTCATTTGATTTTAAACTTTTCAGATCAAACAAATATTGAGATATCTTTAAAATTTGTTGAGATGAGACTATATTCAGCTAAGGGTAAGTTAGAGTTCGTATTTTCTATCATCTGGTTATCATCTCAATAACAATTCTTTTAGATGGCAGTTGTTTATCATCCGTAACAACAAAATCGAACGTTTGCTTATATCCAGCTAAAGTTAATCAATAGTAAGCTGTACCTTAACTTTCTTTCTTCTTCTTTTCATCTCAACAGAATTTACATTTACAGCCAGATGACAAGTTGTCAAGTTTCTTGACAACTTACGTTACTCTCAAGCTTATATCATCTCAAAAGAACAACAAAAATTTATAATCGTATGGTCACACTTTTTTGCGCATGTTTATATATTTAGCCAAGATAACATCATAAGCAGCTAAACTTAATAGAGAACCCACTAAATTTAAGTTTTCATCGAAATAACTAAGTTTTGAGATTTACATATTTCGATATATAATAAAGCATTTAAGCTTTATACCTCCGTTTATCATTTTGAAACAGTAACAAAAGAAGAGATTTATTTGTTTGGCATCCGTTCTGTTGTATATTCCTTTCAGTTGACAAAACATAAATTTGAGATGATTAATAGTATATTATATTTTTTGTCATTTGCTTATCTAAACAACAAAATTTAAGATTTATATATTTGGTAGCTTTATTGAACACTTATTTTAACTTAAACTATTGAAGATAGTCTCATTTATTAAAAAATCTCTGTAATTGACTTTCTTTTTATGTAATCTTTCTAGCTGCACTAGATAGTCAACTTTTTTTAATTTTTTATATGCGTTGAAAATTAAAACGCCAATCAATCAAATAATCTCATCAAATCAATCTTTGTCCAGAAATTTTAGCTAGTGAATAACACAAAAAATTACAACAAAAAATTGGCACAAAGAACGTGAAGATAAAATTCGGAAGCTTTCACGAAAGATTAAAGTTTAACAAAGATGACGATCAGAAAGTTAGCAATAATTCACCGAGAATATTTAACCAGCCACACAGTCATTGGTTTCAGTTTAAGAAACGATTTCCCATAAACGTTTAAAATGAGAATTAAGAGATGATTTGTTGATTTAAGAGAAAACGAAACTGTCCCATATATGCAAAAAATAAGATAAGAGATGATGGGCTTGGGATGTAGATTTGAGAGATGAATAATAAAACATAAAATATAAAAGATGATGGCCTACTTATCTTGATTTGAGAGAAGAAGATTATATTTAGTAGATCTTGATCTAATGGCTGGATCTCATATATATTATATATAATAAAAGATTTAGAAGATGATAACGTTGTGATCTTGATTTGAGAAAAAATTAAATTTCTAATTTAATTTTTATTTTAAAAAATAAGCGTTGAAGTACCATTTATGAAAAAAATAAAAGAAGAGATGATGGGCTTGAAATGTTGATTTGAGAGATGAATTATAAAAGATAAAATTTAAAAGATGATGGCTTGCTGATGTTGATTTGAGAGAAGAAGATTATATTTAGCAAATCCTGATCTGATGGCAGGATCTCATAAATGAACAGTATAATAAAAGATTTAGGAGCATCTCGATAACGTTGCGATCTTGATTTGAGAAAAATTCATATTTTTAACTTAAATTTTTATTTTAAAAAATAAGCGATTAACTCTTAAAAGTTTAGAATTGAGAGATAATATATTTGTATAAGATGAGATTTGAGAGAAGATGACTTAGAGATCTTTATTTAAGAACATATGACTTTGATCTATGTACGCACAAGATCAGAATAAAGAGATGATGCCATCTAGATCTTGATTTGACAAAAGGTGGCATTGCACCATAAACATATAGATGATGAGAATAGAAAACATTGTTCCAATTACTTTGAAAACAAATGATGACTTAGAGATCTTGTTTTGAGAGAAGATAACGTTGTCCCATATATGTATAATATAAGATCTAAGAGATTATAATTTTGCGATCTTGATTTAAGAGAAAATTACATTGTCATAAAAGCAGATTTGAGTGAAGATTACATTGTCCCATATACGTATATTTATTACATATAATAAAATATAAGCCAAGAAGACTTTAAAATCATGATTCGAGAGATGACGACATTAAAATCTTGATTTGAGAGAAAATTAAATTATCCGCCTAATGTATATTTTGAGATTTGATAGACGATGACTTAGATAACTTATTTTATAGAAGATGTCTTTATCCTGTATACGAACAAACCCAGATTAAGCAGATAATGTCATCGAGATCTTGGTTCGACAAAAGGTGATATTGCACAATAGGATTAGCTCTATCAGCTCCTGATATGGGAATAGATGACATTCTCGCATTCACTTTTAAGACAAGACTTAGGAGATAATGACTTGGAGATCTTGATTTGAATAAAGATGACGTTGTCCCATATACGTAGTAGATAAAATATAAGAAATAATGGCTTTGGGATTTTGATTACAGTAAAGATGACATGGTTCCATATACTTATTAGATAAGATTTAAGAGATGAGAGATTATGACTTTAAGATCATGATTTGATAGTAGATGGCATTGCTATTACGTCATCTTTTTTAATATATGTATAATTTTTGAGGTAATAATCTCTCAAATGTATTTCATCTTCTACATTATTTGTTTCAAAGTCCCAAATACGTCATATAATGTATTGATAACAACTTAATTAGATAGATAGTTGTAGAAAGAAAAATTCAATTACATCTTTTTTATATTTTTTAAAAATGTCTCCTTTACTAACGCAGAAAATAAGCACCCCAATGTGCATACAATGCGACAAAACTTGTAACCAAATATGTTTTCCATGCCGAAAAGCACTCAACAATATTAGAAAATGGTAAACGTATAGCACTCTGTATTGATATGCATATCCTATCCATCAATATTGCACTTCGTCCCTGAGCACATTTCAAATTTTTCCAATAAATCACACAAAGTCCCCAACAGTGCATACCCAAAAAATACAAAAAAATGGAAAAACAAAATATTAAAATAAAAAATTCGACTGTGCAAAAACGAGCAGACAAAAATCCATAAAGAAATGTTCAACACAATTCACAATTGCCAAATGTCATTGCAGCAGCTGTGAAATTGAAAAATATTCACTCTTTTTTCTCGATTTTCGCTTATTTTTTTCTTTTCTTGTTGCATTGACGAAAATGCATATGAAAATAGAGAAATAAGAAAAATTGAGGAAATTTATTTCTGGACAAGCAAATATTTTTGGACAACTCGTATATGAGCGTGTCAATCAAAAGACGCACGAAAGCATAAATAAACATTAGCAGCAGGGAAAACATTTTCCACATACAGATGGTGATATTTTTAGATACAAAAGGCAAAAGATTTATTCGGTGGTACACTACATGCAAACAAGTGCAAATAAGTCTAAGGCTATGGAAGAAGTAGAGTACAGTCAAAAATCCAATTATGTGTGACATTTTTCTATGGAATTAGCAAATTAAGGATTTCGAATTTGATATAGGTTAATGGGAAGTACTGAGAAAACATGAGATGGTATTATGAGTACCAGCAGAAAGAATGGAAAAGGAATGAATACCGGGCAGACTATGATTGCAAAATATGCAAGTGATTTGATTGTAGTCAGTTTGAGAGGTCAACTAAAAATTTGTTAGACAATAACAAAAGTAGTTTACGAATGAAAGGAACCAATTTGTTTCATTTGCCTCCCCTCCTATAAAGCTCCAGAAAAATGCACAAAAAATATATGTCTTAAAAGAAGATTTGTGAGATGATGGCGTTGCCATGTTTTATTTTAAAAGAAAGTGGCATTGCCATATAATATTGTTTTCGCAGATGATCAGCTTGGACCAAATGTTGATTTGAAAGATGAGTAATACATGAAATCGTTGAGCCAAAGATGATGGCCTACTGATGATATTTGAGAAAAGAAGATTGTACTTAGCAGCTCCTGATCTATAAGATGATGGTACGGCCATATATATAACGATCATATATGAATGTATAGTGCAACGCCTTAGGAGATGATAACGTTGCGATCTGGACTTGAGAGATAACTATTGTCTGTTAAATCTTTTAAATCTATGAATATTGGTTTTAGTTCAAGTACACGCTTAGCCCATAAAGGTATGAAATTAAGAGCATGATATCGTTGCGCCAAGAGACTTTGACGAAACTGATCTGCAATATACACAAAAAATATGACTTAGAGATGATGGCCTATGAGATGTTGGTTTGAGGCACAAACAACAACACGTACAAATTTTAAAGATGATGGCCTACTGATCTTGATTTGAGAGAAGAAGATTATATTTAGCAGCTCCTGATATGGCATCGTCATATATATAAAGATCATATATGAATGTATAATGCAAGATTTAGGAGATGATAACGTTGCGATCTGGACTTGAGAGAAAACTATATAAAATAAAATCTTAAAATATTTTTTTTTTTTTTCAAATATAAGCGTTGAGAGCCAAAAATTATGAAAATAGATTATGAAATCGTTGAGCCAAAAAATAATGGACTTGAAATGAAGATTCGATGAGATGATTGGTAAAGGCCAATTCTTATTTAAAAAATTATGCGCATTGCCTTATTATAATTTAGCTCAAATATGAATTCAGATAATTTTCTAGTTAAGATCTTTTTCTTTAAATCGTTTGATCTTTAACTATGAAAAAGTACAAAAAACAGAATTTATGAGATCTTTAAGATGATATCTTTGACGCATCTTTGTTTTGAAGAGAAGATGATAATGCCATGTTATAAATTTCATAGGTATCTCAATAAAGACTAACGACTGTGAAAAGAAAAGCTTTAGCTAAGAATTGATGAAACAAGTACATGAGGTCTTTGCAAACTTTGAGAACTTAAAAATATTGTTTTGAGTAAACGATTATATTGTCATTGCCATGAGGTGATATTTGAAAAAAAAATGGCATTGCCATATAATAATCTTTATTTGCGCAAATATGCATAATTCAGGTAATCAAATTAATTGACAAATCTTGGATCAAAAATCCTGAAAATAAAAATCGTTGCGCCAAACAACTTTGATGAAAGATTTCCAATTGGCACAATAATCGTATAGAGAAGTATATACATTAGATGATGTCATTGCCATTTTTTCTTTTAAAAGATATTACTATACATTTTTCTTAAATACATAAGAGTTAATCAGATAATGGACTCAGATATCATGATTAAAATAGCAATCCAAAGTCTTTAATTTAAAAAAACTTAGAAGATTGTCAATGACATTTTTAAGCATTGCCATTCGGTAATTTTGTCCAAATGTTATAATCGAGATAATTGCCTGTAGCTGTATCTTTATAGTTAGATTCAAGGTTTTACTCAAATTGAAACGGACTAGTTAGCCCTTTAATGCAAAAGCTGAGACCAAAAATTATGTTATTAGAAAGTAGAATCCTTGAGTCACGAGACTTTGATGATACATTGCAATGAGGTATTTTAAAAGTAAATGGAATTGCTATATTAAAATGTTATCTCAAATATGAGAGAGATGTCAAATGAATAAACTAGACCCACGATTTTAAAAATATTTTGACATTTATAGAGGCAGTGCAATTTGATAAGTCTCATGTTCATTTATAATCTTATGCTGTTCACCTTCTTGAAACGTTTACTTTAAACATCTTTTCTCATCTACATCGACTATCCACTGTACATTCAAAATAAACAAATAAACATTACAAATTGTTTACAAAATATTTCGACTGCGCTAAACGAATTTAGAATTTAATGCACATAAAAATAAATGTTTTGCGTGATGTTTTCCAAGTTGTTGTCAAACTGTAAAGCATACAAAATAATTCCAAAATAAAAATAAAAAATTGAAAAACCGAAAAAATACGGAACAGAGAAACGAAACCTTAGTGCCCACAAAAACCGCTCCGACCAAAATGTCAGTTGACACAGCGACGCGAAAGTTACTGCAAATTATAAGCGACATGTTTTGGGGTTTCTCGGGCGGCGGGGGCCGGTTTGCCCGGAGGGACGAATTGGGGTTAGTGGATGGATTTTGTTGTGGGTAAAACAAACTACCAAAGCGTAACACAAAATATTGCGGCAATGAGGCAAATGTTACTGTATGTGTGTTGTGTATTGGTGTGTGTGTATCTGTGAACAAGTTGTATATGCGCTATCTCTTCCTCTCTCGCCACTCTCTCCCTCTCTATGCTCTATATGTTTGTGCGATAAAGTTCACAACTATTTCAACATGCCAACAGCAGCCAACAGAAACAAGAAAAAAATATATTTCCCCAACCAACTGAGCCAACAGATAAAGCTTATCAGCATGATGATAATAAAAAGTTAAATAAGATAAAATTCTATAATAAAAAGAGAGTAAAAACAAAAAAAAAAACGAAAACTTTTATAGAAATCAGTTGAAAAGTTTTGTTGTTGCCAAACAACAACAAAAGGTATGTTTTGTTGGGGTTGTGCTTAGAATTTTCTACCCACGTTATTTTAGTAATACCCTGCAATTAGAGGTAAAGGGGTTATATGCATTAGAGAAGGCAGAAAAATAAAATTGGAATGTTTTTCATTTTGCAAAGGTTCGTAATCTCAAAATTATTAAAATTTTATTAAATTTTCATAAATATATATGTATATGTTCCTGTAACTCCTTTTTCGAACATGAGACGTAAAAGAAAAATTTCATTAGATTTAAGCACTAAAACGGACAAGAGATCCACTTCACTCGCTTCAAAATCGAATATCACGAAAATCAATTTTTTAAAAGTACGATTGTGGTCAGGCGAGGTTCCAGGATTTGGTGTTGGAGCGATTTTTCTACTTCGAAGTTTACTGGCGCCGATCTAGGATTTGGTCTTTGGGATTTTTAGCTTCGAAGTGTACTATATGATATCAGAGCTAGCAAAACAGGTTCAACCCATTTTTCCAAGGTAACTTAAGAGCCCATTGCCTGCATTCCATTTTTTGTATGTTACTTATTAAGTTGACGATCTTATGCCGTGAATGATGGCATTGCCTTAATTTGATTTTATTTTGAATAGAAAGTGTTGCCGTTGCGATATAATAAGATAGGAAATGATGTCCTTTTCGGACATGTTGATTTGACGAGGTGAATACATAAAAGATAAAATCTTAAGGGGTATGATTGAGCTTGCTGCATATTAATTTATGGTGTAGAAGAAGACTATGTACAGCTCCGGCGGTCTGATAGTCTACCATACCTACATGATCAGGAGAGTATATAGACCACATATGAGACGTATGATTTAAGATCTCGGAGATGATAACGCCTGCGATCTTGGAACTTGAAAGAGGTAGAATAACGAATTATGAGATTTAAGTCCCTTATATCAATCTGTTTTCGCAAATATCTTTGCTTAGACCTAAAGTTATGAAAATATATCGGTATAACCGCTGAGCCAATAAACTAATCGACGTAAGATTTGCAATAAGCACGTATAATATGACTTAGGAAAGAAATCTTAAAGGTGAGAGGTTTTGTTGTTAGGGCCAATGTGGGACTTTAAAAAGTAGCGCTTTGCCTGCCCATAAATTAATGTCTAAAAGCATCTTTATTATTTAAGCTCTATGATCGCCTACATCTTGGAGTTACGTTAGAACCGGAATAACCAATTTGAGATTAAAGTCCCTTATATCAATCGGTGGTAGTCAGTCGTAGATTAGATAGTTCCTTGTGACAGAGTTTTTTACTGATGATAGTCGCAGTATAATATTTAGGAGGAAAAAAACAACAAAACTTAAGGATATACAAAATGGTAAATCCCAAAGTGGATCTGAGTCCCAATCAAGACCGATGATTGTCACGTAACAGCATGAGGAACGCGTATGCGTGAAATAATCACGTAGACTATAATAATTTTGCTAAAGTCAAATTGAAAGTTACCTAGATTGATTCCAATAGACTTTAATGGGTTCAAGAAAATAAACTTCTGTTGGCAAGACTTCTCCTAAGAAACATTATAATAATATTGGCATTGAGAATTCGAGAGCAATTAACTTTTATGGAATAAAATGAAAAACCTCCTGACACAAACTTCCAGAACGTGAGTCTCTAGCCAGAGGATAAAATTTCCTCTTAGGTAGGCATAGAAAGTCGATGCAGGATTAAGTTTGCTTCGAGAATCGGTCTGACTAAGAAGCTTCTGGGTTGGTATATCCTTCGAGTCGCCTTTTTAACCTTTTTAGCGGGGATATTAGATTTTAAACATAAGACTTTTAAATTTGAATCTAGTTCCAGGTTATTAACCTAGTAGAATAAAGCATATAATTAGTTAACCTCGAGAACCTAATGTTTCTGTTCATTCATCTGTCTTTCCGTTTATAAGTACACCCATGTCTCAGCGTTCATAAAAGCTGGAGACCCAAAAACTTATTATCTGCATAATAGATAACTTCTCTTCAGTTCGGCTCAGACCTGAATTAGTCATTAAATTCATTAGCCTGAATTTTCAGTACCAGTCAAGAATCCAGGCATTCATTTGTAACTAAATTTAACACATTCATGTCCTAGGCTTTAAGCCCTAACAATCAGCTATGAATTCAGTGCAGATTGTCTTTGTTACGCCTGAAATCAGCCATGAGCTTTCGTGTTCTTTTCATGCCGGAATTCAGGGCAGAATTTTCAGACTTGAACGACCGAACTGCAGGACATGTAGGAGAATTTCTCTATGGAACAGAATAGTACGCTCAAAAACTCAAAAGATCGGCTGAATACTTTTAAAATTAGCTAAAAACGCAGTTAGTCTTCACTCCAGCTGGAGTCACCAAATTAGTTTTGAAATCATGGCTGAATTTTCAGTACCTGCCAAGAATCTAAGCATTCATTTGTAACTAAATTTAAAACATAAATTTAAAACAATCAGCTATGAATTCAGTGCTGATTGTCTTTGAAAAGCTATGCCTGAAACCAGCCATGAGCTTTAATTTTCATTTCATGAGGAAATTCAGGGCAGATTTGTTCAGGCCTGCAAGGCCCAACTGCAGCGCATATAGGAGAATTTCTCTATGGATAAGAATAGTATGCATGTCCTAGCCTTTCAGCCCTGAACCTTAGCCGTAGTAATCAGCTATGAATTCAGTGCTAATTGTCTTTGAAAAGTTATGCCTGAAACCAGCCATTCATTTCATGAGGAAATTCAGGGCAGAATTTTTCAGGCCTAAACGACCGAACTGCAGGGCATATAGGATAATTCCTCTATGGATAAGAAAAGATTGCTGAAAAACTCTAAAGATCGGAAAGTATTCTTTTAAAGATTAGCTAAAAATGCATTTAGTCTAAACTCCAGCTGGAGCCACCCAATTCAGCATGTAAAGTCTCATTCCAATAGAAAAAAAACCTTGTAACTGTCACAAAACATCCCAATCTCTCCAACCCGTAACCCGTTTGGCTTTCAAAACTTTCCCAATTCCCAAAACTACCCTCATCGAGCAGTGGTAGCTGCAGTGTATCCCACTGTCGTCGAACACGACCGTCCACCCTCACCTTTATTTACATATTTTCTTTTTCGGCTTATTTAACCCAATTTCTAGCACTTTTCATTTCATCTCAGCATTGCGGTTAATTAAATATGCAGTTAGGCTTAAAGAAAAGGTGCTTAAATTAGATGTGTACACCCCCCTGCCCCAGCAGAAGGGCTAAATAAAGCACATAAAGTATTCCCAGAGCGGAGAGCAGGGCGGTAAGAGAGTTTCACGCAAGAGGATTTAGTTGGTATGTTAAATTAAAGCTGACTGGCGCCAAGTGGCAGCAAAAAGGCAATTTAAATTCTAATCATAATGCCGCAAAGTCGCTGCTTACACCTTCCACAGAGCTCAACGTCCTACCCTCCCAAAAAAAATGCTGCTCCATGGTGAGCTTAGCAAATTAGCGCACAATTCGTGCTTGGAGTAATCTCTCTTACTCGGGAAGTTTTCTCTGGTACTTAAGCAGTGCATAAATTTTTTGGCAGATATTTTGTACTTCATTTCCGTTTTGCATAATTTTCCACACCTAAGCCTTTTTTTTTTGGTTTAACGCTTTGTTGTATTTATGTATCTTTGTATCTTTTGTTAATTATGCTTTTTGTGTATTTGGTTTTTAATGTTTTCGTGACTTTTAAAGGCTTTTCGTTTAATCCGCATATTTCTTCGTATTTGTTTTATAAATGATGTTGGGGGACAGGAAAGCTAATCCATTTATAATGAGCCGCCAAAAAAACAAAATAATGTTTATTCAAATTTAAGAAATTTCCGAAAAAAAAGGGTTACCTTGGCTGCTTATCATCTGCCTTGAACTTTTTTCTTAATAGCAGACTTGCTATAAAGATAAAAAAATGTTTCTTAATCATAAGTAGTTACATAGATTATGTACAAAAATAATTTAGATTATTTCGTAACTTTTATGGAATTCCAAGGGGAAAAACGCTATTTAAAGCAAAGATATACAAAATGTAGGCAATTTAATAAATCGAAAATTTCGTAATTTCCGTTTTAAGGGCTTACACTTAATACAGAACTTAGTTTTCTTCCTTGAAAGTTCATGAAAATGTTCGTCTGTTCCCTCATAGCTTCTAAACCTCTTAACGTAATTTGACAAAAAAGGTATCGTTAGATGCGTCTTGAGCGTTCAATGGTTATAGACTATATGACGTCACATTAAACTAAATAAGTTCATGAAAATGTTCGTCTGTTCCCTCATAACTTCCAAACCGCTTAACATAATTTAACAAAAAAGACATCGTTAGAAGCGTATTGAGCGTCCACTAGTTATAGACTATATGACGTCACATTAAACTAAATAAGTTCATGAAAATGTTCGTCTGTTCCCTCATAACTTCCAAACCGCTTAACATAATTTAACAAAAAAGACATCGTTAGAAGCGTATTGAGCGTCCACTAGTTATAGACTGTATGACGTCACATTAAACTAAATAAGTTCATGAAAATGTTCGTCTGTTCCCTCCTAACTTCTAAACCGCTTAACATAATTTGACAAAAAATGTATCGTTAGAAGCGTTTTGAGCGTCCGCTGGTTAGACCATATGACGTCACATAAAACTGCATAAAACGGTATCCGCAGGTTGCTTCTTATATTAAAGTGCTACATGATTTATTTTAATTTATTTTAACCATGTCAACGACTTCGCCTTTATAACGAAACTTTTAAGTGTTATCTTAAGCTTTTCTTAATACAAAAACAAAGCCTGTCCTTCAAAAGCTAGGAACAAAAAATTTATTTTAAAAGCCAAACAATTGAAAAAGCACAATGTTAATGTGTCTAAGATATGTGCATATCTACAGAGCCCAAGTGTTTGTGGTCACAGAATGCTTAAAAAACAACTCACACACACACACACACTCACACATTCACGTTCACTCTCCTTCTCACACACACAGATACACTTCAACACACAAATATAACACATTTGCAATGCAAGTGGCGCTGCTGAAAAATGAAAAACAAGCGAAAATGCAGTTAACATTGCAAAAACAGTAACGAATCAAGTGGAAAGAGTAAAAAACAAAGAGAAATAAAATACACAAAAAAAAAGAATACATTAAAACCAGCAACAATATAAAAATGAGAAGTGCCGTACACAGCATTACGCACACAAACATACGCAACACGCTCTCACATGTACTCACAGCAAGATTGCGCACAAAAGTATGCAGCAATAACTACAGCCAGCTAAACAAGTGCAATGCATAAAGAGAGTGAGTGTGGGAAAGAGTAGGAGTGTGAGTGTGAGAAAGTGTGTGCGTGTATCTGTGTGTGAGTATGCATGTATCTATGTACGTTTCGTCTGCATTTTTAGTAGCATACATTTCGCATTTAATTTCGTTGCATACACGCGCAATTTTTTGTTATTTTTCAGGCTTTGTTTTATTTCTACCTCGTTTTTCACAAAGACGAGGGCAATTTGAGAAGTCAGCCAGTTTTAAAATATGCCGGGAATAAAGTAAAAGTTTAGTGATGATCATTAAAAACAGTCAAACTTTTAAAGTCGAATCAAAATTTTGGCATATAGAATGCCTCAACCAAGAGACTTCATCAATATTAAAAGCAGCTTACTTTATAGAGAAATTTTTCTCGAAAGCAGTTTAAAATAGATTATATTGCTTAAGAAACTCTTTTTATCAATAAGCATAACTTTCACAAACTCATCAAACTGCCCTCGTCTCTTATAAGTTCGTATGTATTTTCACCTAGCCGCGAGTTATCATTTATGTTTGTTTGTAAATGAAGCCAACAACAAATGCTGTAGATATGTCGCCTTGTCTATGTTGCGTCTACAACTTCCCTTTGCTTCCCGCTTATACTCCATTACTTACTCCCACAATAGGAATATATTGCTAGGACTTTTTTTTTGTTTTCATCTATGCAACGCCAGGAAGCAACAGCCAACACTGCCGCAAATTAAATGCAATAACATGCAGTGCCAACAAATACAACGAAGTTGTGAAACAAAAAAAATAGAGTTGCCAGGGTGCTGGAAAATGAATAACTATCTGGTTGTGAGGTTGCATCCATAGATGAACATAACTTGCCGCAACGGAAACGCATTCAGCTACAAAATGCTTGGGAAGTACCAGGTCGAAGCAATTATTGCTGCCATTGCCATAGAGAGTTGACATATTTAAGAAATTGCTTATGGAATTGGATTTTTTTTTACTTTAATGAAACAAAGATATTGGTATATAGGCTATGAAACCAGTAAAGTCATCATGTTCTTTGATAATTCATAGCTTATTAAATATTATAGGAAAGAATAGAGAGGCAGACGGCTGACAGAATGTTCTAGTGCGAGAGGACTTAGCCAGTCCTAGAAACTACTTTCCTTTTGTAAGGTTACACAAATTATGCCTTAACCTTCAACTTCATCTCATCATTAAAACCAAATCTTTGCCTACGAGGCTTTTTTATAAGTCAGGAAAAATAAATTAGACCAAGGAATCTAAGTCTACCGTATAGATAGCGTGAAGAAACTATTAGAATCTAAGTTCATGGATCTTGGCCATTGCTTTAGCGGATGTATGAAATAGGGCATTCCCCTCGGTTTTAAAGGCCTGCACTTAATACAAAACTAAGTTTACTTCCTCATCTCTAGAGACTTTCTTTACAAAAATTGAAGTATGTTTTCACCCGACTGAATGTTTGTCTGTTCGCTCGTAACTTCTAAGCCGCTTATGACAATTTGATAAATAAGGTATCGTTAAAAACGTATTGATCGTCATTTGGTTATTGGCTATGTGACGTCACATTACATAACACAACTACATAAGGCTGCGTCAAGAGGCCAGTGCGGTGCATTAATTTAAATAGCTTAAAAACCATTTTTGTATATTTCAAAAAATATGATTTCAGGTGTGAAATCATCTTTCTTTGTAAGAGAAACAATTACATATACACTGCCGGGCAAAAGTTTCCGGACTCTTAAGAAATTATACGTAACTAATTAACGAACACTCTACAAGACGCTAATTTTGCCAGTGCTCTTTTACGGCGCAAAAGCATGGGTTGTGTCACGGACAGATGCATCTGCTCTTGGGGTGTTTGAGAAAAAAATTCTTCGTTAAATCTTCGATTACGTTCGTTTTGAGGATGACTATCGCATACGGATGAACCACGAACTGGACGAGCTCTACGATGACATAGATGTTGTCCAGCGTATCACAATACAATGTCGGCGCTGGCTCGGGCATGTCGTACGTATGGATAACGATGCTCCAGCGAAAAAGGTATTCGAAGCGAAAGCTGAGGAAGGAAGATGAAGGGGACGACCACAAACACGACTTCGATGGAAAGATCAAGTGGAGGAGAACCTATCCTCCCTTGGTATTTTAAATTAGAGAAGGCGCGAGCAAAGCAGAGGCACCTGGCGAGAGCTGTGGACGCTGGCCGTACCCCGAGAACGAGTTGTCATGGCTACACAATGAATGAATGATTAACGAACTCGAAAAGAGCTTCAAGCGTGTCTTAAAATTTATCGAATAAGTAAATTGAATTATCAGCATTATTCATCAATAAACTAAGTTAATCATTTTTGTTTGTGCAGTGAATATAATTTCCCCGAGCTTCTAGTTTCGCGAACTATTAAGCGATGTGGCCAGCCCAATCCCCTGATCCACATCCAATAAAATTTCTTTGGGATAAACCTGATCGTCAATTCAGGAAACAGTGTCTGTCATCGAAAGAAACTCTCTGGATTGAATCAAAGAATACGTGAGAGCAACTTGAAAGAACAGTTCTTGAAAAACTTGTCAACTGAATGATTTAAATTGCTGCAAAACAGTTGAAAACTAAAGGGGGGATATTTTGACGAGAAAAGAGTAGAATCGTTCTATGTGTTTCAGCTGAAGCAACATATTGAATAGTTTTAAAGTTCTTTAGAGTAAAGTCTTTTCACATCCTATTAATAGTTTTAAACGTTTATAATAAGTTTTTTGAACTTTAAGGAGTAATTATTAGGTGTCCGGAAACTTTTGCTCGGCAGTGTAGAAAAATTCCATAATTCACTTGTGATTTCCAGCTGGATTTTTAGAAATAAGGCCTGAACGACGGAACTGCAGGATGTGTATCAAAATACCAAAAGTTCTTAAAAATGAAAAATATAATAATAATAAGGAAACCACGAAAAACCCAACGACAATTATTTTCAGAAAATAAGTGGTAAATCATTTTTTATAAAGTCCCAAAACTATTATTAAGTTGCTTTAGTCTAATAAAGCTTTTTTTAAGCTAAATTTTTTAGACAACTTTCTCAAGTACCAAGCCTTTCTGATTTGCTTTACAAAATTTTGTTAAGATGTGAGTATGCAAATTTTGACATATTTCCTAAGGCGTCTCTAAAGAATATGGTATATATATTTTCTAGGTTGCTAACTTTCCGACTATATAAAAAACACAAGACACTAGAATAACAACGGATACATTCATATATGTAACAAATGCAGCATGCAACCCTTCGAGAATAGAACTGAGCTAGAAAAATGCTAAAACTAAAGATACAAAGCTACAAACAACAATGGAGTCTACAACAGAGGGGGCGTGCTCGGTGCCATGTTGCAAAAATGTGTTTTTTTCCAAAAAAAAAACAACAACAACAACTGCTGCTTGAGTGCGGCAACATGCTAAATAAAGCACCTCAGCGGTTGTCTGTTTGTCTCTCTTTGGGTCTGTCTAACTATCTGTCTGTCTCCCTGTGTATCTCTCTGTGTATCCTTATAGTTGTACAATTGTTTTACTTGTTCCTGCGACATATATCAGCATGTAAAACATTTATGTTGCAACATCTTAAACAAGTGGCAGCTACACGCGCACACACACTCACAAACTGTTTACAAATGCTTGCCAAATTTTTACCAAAATATTTGAGTGCATTTTTTTTCCACTTCCTTTAAAGCTAGGCTCATAAATTTTAGCGCCTCAAAACAAAGCTGGCCTTAACTGAAGATTACAAAAAAATGGAGGAAATAAATCACCTTGAAGGCGACAGTTTGTGGTCTGTCTAATGGTGGCAGGTAAAGGTAAGGCATGTTGCTTAGGGGACTTTAAAATGCACTGTCCGTGAAGAGCATGAAAATAAATATAACTAGAAGGATTACTTAGGAGGAACTTTTGGTGAAAGATGGTTTTAGGTTAGGTTAGGGCGGCAGTTGGGGCTGACGTCCCAACTCACTTATGCTCACACTTGCGATACCGCCAGAGTGAGCTAGTTCACCACTCTTCCCCACTTGAGAGGTCCCCTACGACAGGTGAGGAAGCCATTGGGCTGTCTGAATAAACCTTAAAAGGCATTTTGGACTCTGTTCTGAAGGCTGACATAAATAATCTAGAAAGTGTGATTGTAGGAACGTAAATCTTTTACTGCCCCGTCCAGGGCAGTGACCGAAGAAGTGTTCCACCGTCTCCAGCTCCTTCTCATCGCCACAGCTCCTACAGAAGTCATGATGGGGAGCATTCACCCTGGATGCGTGGTTTCCTACCAACAGATGAGCACTGGGCTCTATTCAGACATAAGAGGGTTTTTAATAACCCCAAAAAATTACCAACAAATTTAGTTTCCCTCGATTAACGTAATTAGGTTGAGAAGGCAGATCTGTCGGTGACTGAGATTACACAGAGACCAAGGGGAGAAAAGGGGAAAGGAATGGAAGGGATTGTAGAGGAGAATCAAAAGTTGAAGGACATCCCTAATCGCCTAAGTCTCTCATGTTTCAGAACCATTTTGAGGATTCGATGAAAGCAGCCAGATCTGCTATGGCAACGTAGGCCAGACTACTCAGATCCTCAAAGAATAGTTTACCCAAAACTGCCTTGACTTCTCAGAACCGCCGGGCATTCGCATAGCAGGTGTTGGATGCTTTCTGTCTATTCATAGCTTTTTTTATTGGACCTATTTTTCAGGAGCATAGAGCTTCAAAAAAAAAATCCACTCTCGGGGATTGCCACCTTGTCGTGATGAGAGGGCTTATTAGGGGCGATGAATCCAAGAGCGATGCCGGCGGTAGCGTAGCTATCGGTAGTTCGAGGAAGAGTCCTGAAGCTAAGAGCAGTCCACAACAAACCCTGATGCCTTTTTGGCAGCCAAATTGCCATCAGGTAAGCGTCTGTTTCCCCATATCAATGGCGGTTTTTCACTAAAGAATCTTTGAACCCATCACTCATTGACTCTCATAAAAGATGTCAGAATAACAAGGAACAAATCAATAATGGAAACATGTCTCCAAGGGGTACCCAACAATTATTGGTCAATCCCCCTGCTACGAAAGCCAGCACAGAGGATTTGGAGGTGCTAATTTCAGGTTGTAACAACAACACGATGAATGTAACCAAAAATGTTAATTAAGGCTGGCAAAAATATTTGATTCGGTGAACTCTTTAGTCAGTGCATCTCAAGACCTTCAAATAACCAAGATTATATTTAAACTATGTAGGAATTCAATTAATAATCTTAAAACTATACCATAGCTGCTCCATTCCAGCTGTTTCAAAACTATTAAGGTAAAACCTCTAGCACTGTACATTACGATAAACTCCAAATGCTTCAACCTGGTCACACTAAATTTGCCTACCCCACAAACTCCCCAAAAAAAGAGTATGCAGAGTTTATGCCACAGCTTCACTACCATCTCGAATCATCTGGCTGACCATCAAGGAGCCGCCTAACGATGTTTGTTGTTCGTGTTTGGCTTTTGTTTCTGTAATTTGCATGCATTTGAAGGATAACGTAGATATCCCGTCGTCACACAGCGCCCAAAAGCGCGCTAAATTTTTGTAGCATGTCCCGAACCCGAAATGACCTGTCTAGATGGGAAACAGACCGGCGGACCGACAGGACCGACACACTACGGACACGCCCGACTGACGGAGTCTGTTAAAGTGTCCGTTTGTCTGTCTGCTTGACTGATTGTTGGACTGACTGACAAGTGCACTTGAAACTAGTTACTGTGGCCATTGGCGCATGTTGACCACGACGGACGCTACTTGTAACTAACCAACACAAACACACATATACACACAGACACTTTTGCACACCCACACACATATACACCCACTTTGTATTTGCGGTTTTAATAGCCATTACCCAGTCGCGATTCACAGTGCTGGCAACTCGGCCTGAAGCCGCTCGCTCAATCATCATCCAAGTCGAGTGAGTGCCTCTTGTCTGGCCCTCAAGGGTTTCTCCCTCGCTTTTGTTTCTATGTAATGTTTTGATTTCCCACCATTTTTGCAGTTTGGATTTTCCAAGTATATGGTTGTGTGGATGTGTGTGTGGGTGTGTGTGTATTGGAGTTTTCCACAGTTTTTATACACTGTAGCTTCAAAGTAAGGGCTGCATTAAGCTGCAGCAAAATGGGAATTTTGTTTTTTGAGGACCACTTGTGGTATCGCATATAATTTTTAATAAATATGTATAAAACCCCACAAGGTATACCTAGAGCGAATGTTTAGGAGAACAAAGATCCCAATTTAACTCGTAGTGACGTTTATCCGTTGATTCGGTAGATTGTTAAGCGCTGCTGGCTCTCGAAAAAATAGCAAATGAGTTAAGATCTTGAAAATGTTTTTTTTGTGGTAATATTTTTTTAATTGCTTTTAATTTTTTGGTATTAACAATCTCTCACTAAAATTCTAAAAAATGTATCATTGTCAATTAATTTTTTTTTATAATATACGATACGCCAAGCCCTTTGTCCGATTTTAATGGGACTTTTTCGAAAATGTTTAGAAGCTTCCTGGGACGGACATAGGCTATGTAATATAATTGGAAAATTTACAGGAAAATTAGGAAAATTGAAAAACCCTGCTTATAGACTCACGAACGACTGAACAGATTTGGCTAATTTTGGTCTTGAAGTGTTCGTGGAAGTCCAGAAAAGGTTTAAGGTTGAGAAAATATATCAAAATTGCGACGAAAATACTGAAAAGGACAATTTGATTTTCCAATACAACATTTCATGAGAATCGGTCCAGCCGATAACTTTGAATGTCATTATAGTATTTCGTGAACTTGCCACAAAAATAAATCATTGGAAGAAAATAAAGATAAATAAAGTTCTTTATAAAAATAAACTTCTTTTGACATTTCCATTTTGGCGTGAATCTATTTTATTAGGAATACAAAAGAATGACAACAATTTCTCTAATCGAATAGTAGAGACAAGCTAAATTACTCATGGCGTTACGTTAAAAAAAATATTTTAAAATTGAGTTTTGAGTTGTATTACGAAAAAGCAAACTTCTACGAAGGTCTTAAGTTTACAGCTATTATATTTTTTATTATAAGCATGGCGTGACGTTACTAAAATTTCCGTTAAAAATGATTAATGAATTTAAACTAAAAATGTATTATATTAATTTCTTTAAAGAGTATATTTACAAATTTGTATTTTGAGATGTAAGATCATGAAAATGGCTTTTTATACTAATATTTCCTTAATTGCTTATAATTTATGGATATACAATCATCACTCACTGAAATTCTAAACAAAATTTATAATTTTTAATTATTTTTTTTTAAATACGGGATTTTCTTTATAGCTTATTATTCTTTATAAAAAAAAACTTGTTTTGGCATTTCCAATTTGGCGTGACGTTATATAAATAGGAAAAAATATGGAAAAAAAAACTCCATATTTTTTTAAAAGTAAAGAAGTAAGTTCCATTACATATATGTAGTAAAAAGAATGGTAATAATTGCTCTAATCGAATTATAGACACAAGCGAAATTACTCATGGCGTTACGTTACATAAAATATGTTAAAACTGTATTTCGAGTTGAGTGACCAAAAAGCAAACTTCTACAAATCGCATAAGTATTTTGGTAAAAACTTTTATTTTTATTACTAGCTGACGACGTAGCATGGCGTGACGTTACTCAAATTTCCATTCAAAATTTGAAATGAATTTAAATTTGTTAAGTTAATAGATTAAAAATTTAACCATTTTTAACGTTGACTTTAATATTAAATTTTTTTATGAGCATATGCAGAAATTTGTATATTGACAAATGATTAAGGATGCTTTGTTTGATTCTCAAAACGGAAGATCTCAATGAAAAAATAAATCATTAATTAAGAGGGTTTTCTCTCATTTTACACATTTTGAGTCATAATCCTGAGATTGACAGTATTTTATTCATAATTTAAGAAAATAGAGAGCGTAAAATTCTTGTAATTTCTAGATTGAAATAATCTTTTTTTAGATAGTATTCAACATGGAATTAGGTTTTCTGAATGAAGACATTTAAAAAAAATTACAACCATTTCCATGCCTTTAATTTGGTTTTAATATAATAAATTGTGTAATGGTTTATAAGAGAAATTTTTAAAATTGACAAGATTAATATTCAGGAGTTCCAAAGAAAAAAAAAAAAAGGGGACTTTTCATACATTCTCATCTAATTTTTTTAATTCTGAATAAATTGTGTTTGAAATTGTCTACTGAAGTAAAATCGAGAGGTTAACCTTCGGGCTCATAGACTTAAAAAAATATTGGATATTTAAATTCCACAGGAAAATTAAGAGTGCTAAGGAGTTTATCTTAGAGCACTTGAGCGCCTCCAAACATATTAAGGTAACACAGTCACAAAAAATACGAAGAATTTAGTGATATCTTTGGATGAAACATTCTCATATGACTGTATTAAATTTTTATTTATAAAAAAATTTCGTTAAAAACATTTAAAAATAATGTCAAAATTTTAGAAGAAACATCACATATCTCAAAATTGATTTGTGAACCAGCTATAGTCCTCCATAAGCTGTTTCACCGGTTCATAAAACTTCAAAATGCAAGTGCTTCAAAATTTTTAGAAAGTTGTTTTTTTCGATTTTCATTGTTTTCACCCAAATCTTTCCCTATAGACACTTCAAATTCGGTCTATGCCATTTATTGATCACGTTCTACCAAATTCCACCAAAATTAGTAGAAAATTTTAGAAACCAAGTACATATACATAAGTGTAACAAATAGTCGATAGAGCTTTCCACCAAAATTATTTCCGACCCACTTGTTTTTTAATATTTTTTTCGGTTACGCTTTGCCCGGAAATGTAAATTAATTGGTCTAACAAAGTGCACTTGAATTTTGCTGCGGGTGTTTGGTGTTGTTGTTGTTGTTGTTGCTGTTGCTTTTGTTGTTGTTGCTATTGTTTTTTCTATGTTGTTGTTGTTGTTGTTATGGGGTTAGTTGGTTCGTTTGGTCATTAAATTTTGAGAGCATTGTGTTAATAATGGAGTTTCAACGAACCACGAACTTGGATTGACCGACTGACGGAAATTGAAAAATTTTCTTCTCTTTTTTGTTGTTGTTGTTGTTGTGCTATTGACTTTTGACATGATGACAATAATTTCTAATTGAAAATTGTTCAGCGGGTTTTAAGAAGTTTTGCAGTTGAAAGAGAGTTTTGTTTTAGAAAAAGGGGAAAATCATAAATGAAGGGGTGGATAGAGTTTCGATCTAGTTTAAAGTGCATCTGATAAAGTTTTGTTTGGTAAAGTTTGTGCAACAATGTTGTATAGAGGCTCTCTTATAATTCACAATCACACAAATAAGCAGTTAATTTTTATTAATGAAAATATTTAATCATTAATTTGTCTATTGATATTGAAATATTAATGCGTATCTCAAAGAATTAAAAATATTACACAAAATAGAATAGTGCAGCATTTGAATAATAAACCATTTAAAGACGTTTTGAGGTCTTGTAAGATTTTTTACTGCGTACTAAAGCAGTTTTTTTAAAGCGCTCCAAATATTATTTTAAAATTTATTACGAGCGTGAAAAACTCATTGAAATAGATTTCAAATGAAGTAGCATTGAAAATAGTTCCAATGTTCATAAATTCATCGAAATATCAATAATAAAATCGACACATTGAGGCTTCATCAAAAAGTATTTTTTTGTGCCTCCGAGCAATGAGAGCAATTCGATTAATAATGATGACTCTATAAACTCATATAAAGGAAGTTGAACTCACAGAAGTCGAAACCCGGAATAGATTTATTTATAGGCACATAAATTTTTGCAACTTGATTTTATTTTTGAAACTTGATAAATTTTTATGCCAAATTTCTGCCAATAGACCAATCGAGATCAAAAAAGCGCTGATTATTTCAATAAAATTATTTATACTTTAAATTTAGATTCATTTTGAGAGTAGAGGTTCTACTACAGTTCATAAAAACGAGATGATGATCGAAAAAAAAATGCACTGACTTTTAGTTATTGTAGGTCTTCCACAATAGACCATTATGGTTTTCCGCCCGTCTAAATTTAATCACGGATAAAGCTATTTCAAGAGATTGCGGTTTAGTATATTGCAATCAGCTGTCATTAGACGAAAAATAAGCATATTGTAAGGTTATTTTTTGAAGTTATTGCGGTTTCAATTTGCTTAAAGCTCTATAAAGTCATCGTTATATACGAGGGTGGATTGATAAGTTTCCGGCCTGCCCAAGAAAAACAACGTTTTTAAGAATTTTTTTTTTTATTTCTCAACATAATCTCCTCCAAGGCTGATACATTTCTCATAGCGGTGTTCTAGTCTAGTAATGCCATCTCTATAGACTGATTCGTCAAGCTCCTCAAAATACCCATATACAGCTTCGATTACTTCTTCATTGTCCGCAAATCTCTTACCGCCAAGTCATTTTTTGAGGTTAGGAAACAGATAATAGTCACTCGGGGCTAGGTCTGCAGAGTAGGGAGGGTGCGGCATCAATTCAACCTTCAGATCGTTGATTTTAGCCATCGCAACGATTGACTTGTGCGCTGGTGTGTTATCGTGATGAAACAAGATTCTTTTCTTCGCCAGATGAGGTCGTTTAATTTTCACCTCGTGGCTCAAACGTTGCAATAAGTCTGCGTAGTATTGACCAGTGATAGTTTTACCCTTTTCAAGGTAATCAATGTATTTAATACAGTAGCCATAGCCTTGTTCGCTGAAAAAATTGTTTTTGCCTTCTTTGGAGTTGGTTCCCCTGGTCCAATCCACTGTTTAGACTGTTCTTTGGTTTCAGGAGTGTAGTGGTGGACCCAAGTTTCGTCAACGGTTATGAATCGACGCAAAAATTCGCTTGGATTACGCTTATACAACGTCAAATTGGCGGTAGAAATGTTTTTTTCGAATCAATTTTTTTTTCCATTTTCAAGAAAAACACAGAAGCGTCTTGTTCAGTGTGCTCTCAAATCTAAACTAACATGGCGATCGGGCTGAAACTATAGCTACAAGCTATCTAAGGATGGTACTATAGAACGCCACCTCAAGGTAGGCCTAATGGCGCCATCTCTTGGTCAGGCCGGCAACTTATTAATCCACCCTCGTAGAACTCATAAACTCTCTTAAGTTCTGTTTTTGTACAGTGATCCCTTTAAAAGGACAACCGTTGCATTGCTTATGCTATGTTTACACTACATTTAACTTCGTAGCGGCACAGATTAGTGTGGCCAGCTAATTACAGAAAAAATAAAAATCAATATTTGAAAGCCCATTTAAATTTAGCTCTTTGGTACCATAGACGATAAAAAAAATTAGTTGAGTTTAGATACGATCTAAAAAGTCTTATTAGAATCTTATTTATTCGCACTATAAACTGGAGCGAAACCAATCCTTCTATATTTATAATATGCCCAAATTTGTTAAATGTGAACAGCTTGTAAATAAAAAATATGACAAAAAATAATTTACTCGCCAAGATTTCTTTCTTTGGAATTTTTTAAGTATAGAAGCTGAGCTATAATCCTAAATATGAAATCAATTTTTTTGTTCTTTAAAATCAAAAGTTGCGGCACGAGGTTAGACTTTTCCATATTTTCTTATTTTTATCTTCAACATTCCTGTCTAATATCTTTTGGTCTCCAAATCCAAAAAAACTAACAAAAAGCAGCTTTTAAGTTTTAGGTGCACTTTTTTAAAGATTTATATCATTATGAAATAATTATAATTAACTCTTAGTTGAAGGCCCCAGTAGTTAGAGCTCGTTAAATTAGTATTAAGTTTAGTATTAAATACTAGATTAAATTTGTTAAATAAAAATAAAATTAACTATTAAATCAAAAATTTTCATAATTTGAACAATATTTTTATATTCAATCCAATAGCCTTTACAAGACTTGACGATTCATAGTTTAGGACCTTAATAATAATAATAAGAAAGTCTTTCATGATTTTTCTGGATTATTTGATATATATTTTTTTTTGCTAATTTTATAATTTTTGTTAAGATTTTAGAAATTGTTTTATGGCTTTTGTTTAATCAACAGCAATGAACTTTTTTCGGGCTTACTTCAATACTTTTAAATCCAGAAAAACATTCAAGAACAACAACAATAGCTTAGAGTAATTTTTTATCACAAAACATTTTAAATTCAGACTGTATTTTTTATCAGTGTATCCCTAGAATACAAATTCGCAAAAAAAAACAAGCAATTTAACTGTCTCACAAATCTTCTGCTCAATTCAAAAAATAGGCCCAGTTTTGGACAAATTATAAATAAACCTAAATGATATCGATTAACTTTGTATTTTATGTTGCCAACTTTTTCCGAACACATCTTAGACAAAGCTACACATCATTATAAAACGTCCATTAAAAAAACGCCCACAAAAAATTGTTGACAAACTTAATCAATGAATTAATTAAATAGTTTTTAGGCTTTCATTTATATCACCATTTTTTTCATTTTGATATCTAAATAAAACAAGTTTAGTCCGAAAAAATCTCTACAAAGATTAGCTCATTAATCATAATAACCATCATAACCATCTTAACTAAACAGACAATTAGTATTGAATGTGGCGCTGTCTTTAACGAATAAATAAATGTATGAATGCAACTTAACAAATGTTAAAAAAAACTTAGTTTTAAACAAAAATAAAAGTTTAAATAATGAGTTGTATTTTGGGCAATAATCAAACAACTTTTTTGGGGTAACCCACGCAGAAGACAACTCTGGGCAGGCAGACATTGTTTTGGAATTGGAAGTGCTTCTAAGACAGCACCGACTACAACAAAAAACAAAAAAAAAAACAACAACTTCAAAGCCTACGCATAAACTTTGGAATTATTTTTGTTGTTTTTTGTTGAACTTGTTTTTTTTGTTTTGTTTTTGTTGTTGCTTAGTTGTTGCCATGTCCAATTTGTGTCTTGTTGTTGTCAGTTATAGTTTTAGTTTTCATTTTTACGCTTTTATTTTTAAGTTTTTTTTTGGATGCTGCCGCAGCAACAACCGCCGCCGCCGACAACGCCAAAAAAAACGTCAACAACATGCCACACACAAACACACACATGCGACACACACTCGTATAAACAAACACTAAAGCGACATGGCACATGTGTCACATTTGTAGTGACACTGACAACAACAACAAAAACAGCAATAAAAACAAAGACGCTGCGCAGTCGCATTGTTTATATGCTAGGTTTACACTGCATTTAACTGCAAAGCGTCACTATTCAGTGTGACCAGCATTGGATTAAAGCAAAAGAATCACAGAAACAGTATACAAATTTGGAGGCGTGCCGATTGAAGGGTTGAGTAAGAGTTCTATCCTCTACCAATAGCTTTGACTTTAATTCTATCCTAAATTTGTAGAATTGACACTGTATTAAATTTTGCTTATAGAATTCCACTTAAAATTTCGAATATTAAAATAAAACTTATTAAAAAAAAACAAAGGTCTTTGGAAAACGAAATCAAATACGAAATGCTTGGTGATTTTACTGAAACTAATTTGTTAAGAGTTTTGATTTGGATTGTTACCTATATGTTAGGTTTATAGTGCATTTAACGGAGCATCACAGCGTCATAGTTCAGTGTGACCAGCTTGCGAATTGAATTAAAAGCAAAAGAGTTCATAGAAAAATTATAAAAAATTGGAGACATACCGATAAAGGATTGACCTATAATTGTATCTTAAATTTGTAGAATTACATTTTATTTTTTTTTATTATTTTAAAGATCGGATATTAAATTAAAATTTTTATTTTAAATTTATTATTAAACAATGGTCTTTGGGAAACGAAATCAAGTACGAAATGTTAGGAGATTTTATCAAAGCTAATTTGTTAAGAGTTTCGATTTGGAATGTTACTATATGGCAGGTAAATTGGATTAAAAGCAAAACCACTCAAAGAAAAAGTATAAAAATTTGGAGGCATTGAGATTTAAGAGTTGAGACTGAGTTCTATCCTCTATCAATAGCTTTGACTTTAATTCTAACTTAAACTATATTAAATTTGGCGTTTAGGAAGTCCACTTTAATTTTTTAATATTTTAAACTTCGAATATTATAGTAAATTTTTTATTTTTAATTTCTTGTAAAATTAAATTCGAACAGCTTCACAGTTCAATTTGACCAGCCGTACAAGCTAGACCCGTTGGGCCAAATTGCTTGGCGATTTTGATTGATCGCATGATGATTATATATGCAGGGCGAACCGAAATTTGACTTTTTTTGAATCGCGCAATCCTTCAGGCTTTAATTCTCTATTATTATCTCTATTAGATTTATGTTCCGACAAAAAATTTTATTATGACACATTTTGAAACTAAATTCTCAAAAAGTATTTAAAAAGATCGGAGCAGTAGCTCTCTATCTGGAAATAGCGTGTTTTAAAAAATATTCTCGCGGTGACCACAATTTCGGGAAAACAATTTTTCCGAATCATCTAATATGTTATATTATAATTTATTATAAGAATCTATTATTATAAGAATTTTTTGAATTTTTGAAAAAGCTCGTGTCTATCCATAGCCAAGGGGATGAGAAAAAATAATTTTAAAAGTTTTTTGGTTTTTGATAATCTGATCGGTCAAAATCGTTCACCCCGTGCGCCCTAGACACTTTTGACGAGGACGCAATAAAGGACGTGTAGCGGTCACATACGTCATTTTTATGTCAAAACAAAAAAAAAACTATTTAAAGTTCAATAATGAATGATAACATAAAAATTCTAATAATATCTAAGAAGGCAAGGCTAGACTCTGCACCAATCTGAACTTTTTATTTTGTGTGTATTATATCTCACGATTTATAAGTCAAATTTTTTAAGAATAAATAAAAATATAAAAAATGGCGGGACATTATAGGCAATCTAACCCTTTTTGTGATAAATGCTTTGTCACAGATAATTAATTTTGCCTCTCTTTCGAAAACTTTCAATTACATCTAAACTTTTAATTTAATGTAAGCTGCATTCTAAAATAATCAGGTTTTTCCAGGGGTCAGTCACTGCAAACATAGCATTGGAATTGCAAATATGCAAAAAGGTGTTTATTTACTTATTTTCTCTTATCTTTCATTTAAAAAAAATTCAAATACATTAAACTTTTAATTTGTCAAAAGCTAAACTCAAATCAAAACTCCACGCATCACAAAATTTCACAACGCCCAAGCCTCAGCCAGTGTAAACATAGCATTGACTTGTTTGTCAACATTTGTTGCAGTGTTGCGTTGAGCTTAGGGCTTGCCCCAAAGACCCAAAGACTTGCATATTTTTTTTCTTTTGTTTAAATTTGTGTTTAATGCCGTCTCCAATAGTCTTAGATCAACCAAAAAGCAACAGTTTTTCGAAAGTGCGGAAAACACACTTTATGAATGAAAATATGTTGTCGCGGGGTCGGGTCTCTCACTCCGCCGGTTTAAGACCCCCGGCTCTTTGCTCTTGGCCCGCTGGCATTGTTGGCTTATTATAGCCTCTGTCTCTGTTCGCAGTTCGATTGTATTGTTATTTGATAAATAATCGGCTTTGAGCTGCGTGTAAAATCTTGTTAACATAAATTAAGCAGCCAGTCAGCCAGCCAGCCAGCCAGTCAGCTGTTAACCTCTCTTGCTTTCTTCACCTACAGTCTCAGTCTACTGTCTACAGTCTCAATCTTTTCATCTCATAAGTCTGACAAGTGACTACCGTCTACAATAACTTGAGATTTTGTGGGCTGCATTTAAGTAATTGAAATAATCTTTGGCAGTTTCAAGTGTTGCTTCAGATAATGCCTCAAAATGTTGGTATTATGTGCACTAAATATATCTTAAAGTATCTGTAAGTACCAGGTCGTGTATCTTTTCAAAGTGTGGGCATATAAATAGTATTAGTTTGAAATGCAACTCTGCAACAATTGTCGAAACCATTGGGAATTTATAAATGAATTTCAATCAGTTTTCTTTCAATAGTTAAGAATTTGGTCATACCATAAATTGTTTTGCAATTTGTACCAAACATCAAAGCCCAATCAATTTATGTTTATTAACTTAATTCATTAATTTAATTGTTTATTTTTGATACAGCTTTAATAAAAATTTATGTACAACTGTCAATCTGTATTATTAACAGAGTAGGAAACATAAATTTGTGTAAATAGAAGCTTCAATACTCTTGTCAATAAACAAAAAAATTGGTACAAGTTTTGTGATCCAAAATAATTGAGTTTTCGGATTGTAAGGGTAGCCCAAACAAACCAATTAAGAAAAGAAATCGCTTTAATGACTTTAAATGTAAAAAATCATGATAGGTTATGTAACTTTACTGTCCAATAAAATGAAAAATGAATTTTATGAAGATATCAAATTCTATTGGAGCTCTAAAAAATCCACACAGCAAAGATCTATAAAATATTTTGATTAAGGATGACGAAATGAAATTCTACATACGAGTTAAAAATTTGTTTGTAATTTTTTATCTTAAAATTTGGTACAACACTGGTAGCTCGAGAAAAATCACCCTTTAACCAAAACAACAATTTAAATTAGTAGTAAGTAATATGAAAATTTCTGTATTAACAAAAGGATACGGTCAAATTTATCAAGACCTGATTCTCTTCCTTGCAGAATCTGATTTCATAAAAAAGAAATGCGTTAACCAAAATCGTTAATGCAATCAAAATTAAAAAAGTTCATAAATTAGATAATTAATTAGTTATAGAAAAATTTGTCATATATGATTTTGACTGTAGTATATGGTAGAACCCAATCGAACGACATTTAGGTTATTAATTAAAAAAAAGATACATAAATTACTTCAAAGCATTGACAGCACTAAAATCACTTTATTAAAAAAGATTTCTATCTTCTAAGTATTCACCATTAAGATCTTATCTAAATTAACTTCAAACTAATTCCAAGAATCATATTCGCTTGCAACGAAATAGATCGCAGATAAAATATCTTAAACACCATTAAGAATTTCTCAAATTTCACAAATATGCCTTCTAAAAGAGTATTTCGAATAATCACCCTCAACATTCCTCAACGCCAACATATAAACTAAATTCATTTCCTACTCAAATTACTGCACAATTTTGTAATATTATTAATAGTTTATTTATCTATAAATGACAGCGGCAATGGTCAACATTTAAGGTAAGTTACCATCATTTGTCATTTATTAAATAATTAATTATAATTATGTTAACAAATTAATCAGAAGACCAGCCTTTACCAAAGGCTTTTATTAACAAATAATTATTTGAACAAATGTTATACATTATTTTATGTGTATTTTAATATTCGATAAATTATCGTTTAAATTTCACTTTGTCACTAATAAATTGTAAATTGGTATTAATATTTTAATCACATATGTGCACAATTTTATAAAAAGTAATTAACGAGGGTTGCCTTAAACATTTTTGGAAACAGGTTATTTTTATGTGAATAAATTGAGAGACACTTTAACAATTTTAAAGATTTTTTCTTTTTTTTAACAAAAATTGAAGTGAAATTATTATTATTTCAAAACTATTAACGTTTAATATTATATTTAAATAGAATAGGATTAAACTTTATGCAATATTTGCCAACTAAGTATCAAAGTATAAAAGGATTTCTGAATTAAATCGTAAATTAAAGACGCTTAGAATATTTTGACAAAAAAATGCTTTACTTTTTCTATTTTGTTTTTTTTTAATTTATTTCGGGCAAAAAATAATATTTGAAGCATAATTAATTAATATTTCAAAACTAAAGAATAGTTTCATCATAAAAAGATTGGTTAAAAATCGTAGTTTCGTAATAATCGTAATAGTTTTTAAAACTAAATCTTAAAAAAAGTTCGAAAAGGAGGGAAATATTGAAATCACAAAAATTTTAATTTTTTAAGTGAAATTAAGAGACACTTTAACACTTTTAAGGATTTCGTCTTTTTAAACAAAAACTGAAGCAAAATTGTTATTATTTCCAAACTATTAACGTATTATATTATATTTAAATATAATAAGATTAAATTTTATGCGATATTTGCCAATTAAAAATTAGATTATTAATGGATTTCTAAATTAAATAGTAAATTAAAGAAGCTTGGAATGTTTTGACAAAAAAAAACTTTCTATTTTGTTTTTAAATTTATTTCGGTCAAAAACCAATAATTGAAGCATAATTTTAAATATTTCAAGACTATCGAAAATTACTTCATAAGAAGATCGGTTACTCTATTCTATATTTGCCGATTAAAAATCATAGTATAAGTAGTTTCTAAAACTAAGTCTCCAAAAAAGTTCCAAATGGAGGAAAATAAATTATTAAAAAAATCGAACCACTGAAGAGGAGCTTTTAACTCAAGAGACCTTTTGGACAATGAGAATGCATATAAAATTTTGAACAATTTGTGGTATAGTCATGATTTATCAATCAGAGGCTTCTTTTGAAGGAGTTGCTTCTCATTTAAGGTTGTAAATTATTTTAAACAAATTAAAAAGTGCGTGAGTCTTTATTTGGAATATCTTAAAAAACAAGCAGATCTTTAGATTGTTTCTATTTAACATAATATCTGCCTTAGTAAAAGTATAAACTTTTTTTAACTTCGGCTTCATCTATACATATATGAAAGAAACTTATTGTTTTTCGTGTTACGGATGTTCTCATTAGCGGGTAGATGAATTTTAAATCTGATTTTTGCGTGTGTTAGAGGTTGTCAATACGGAGGTTTTACGACTATTTCGATATGTTTGTGTATATTGGTTTGTGAGATATACGCATTTTTGTGAATATCGGTTTTTGTGTGTATATTGCCATATATACAAAAACTGGTATTGTTGTTAAACAATGTTCGAGGTGCAACATCGTTTCAATCATTGAGAGCAGGGAATGCCATGATGTATTTCAATTGGAACAAATGCAACGCAATAAATTAATTATCAATCTAATCGTACTGCCCAGGAACGTGAAGATCGCAATGAACGTGAGAGAATTTGGTTAAGACAGACCCGTGAAGCGCGACATTCGACTAATAATGGTGCAAGTTTGAATCGAGCTGCAAACTAATCTAAAATTGTAATATTTTTCTATATAAGCTAACTAGAGAATCTTACGATGTTTGTTCATTTTAAGAGGGTTCAAAAAGTTTAGGCAGGAAAACGTCTGCCGAACTCACTAGTTTTAAACAAAAATATCTTACAAAATCCTGATATTTCCAGCAAGGAACGCTATGACATTATATATAATATCTTATATATAAAATTTTCGTGTCACAATTTAATGTTCCTGTGAAGCTTATAGACTCACGAACGGCTAAGCCGATTTGGCTAATTTTGGTCTTGAAATGTTCGTGAAATTCCAAGGATGGTTTAAGCTTGAGAAAATATAACAAAATTGCGACGAAAATACTAAAAAGGACAATTTAATTTTCCAATACAAATTTTTTTTTTTAATTTAGTTTGGCATTGTGTACATTGTCAGGCTAACTAATATTTTTTAGTTAATTGTTTTTGTCGAAAGGAAACACAAAAATTATAAACGTTATAAATTTTATTTTATTGAGGCACACAAAATTTCATGAGAATCGGTCCATCCGTTTCGGAGAAGTATGGTAACTAACATTGTGAAACTAGAATTTTATAAATAAGAAGAAACTTATGTTTTACGTGTTACGGGTGTTCTCATGAACGAGTCGATGAATTTCGAATGTGATTTTTGTGTGTGTTAGAAGTTGTCAATACAGAGGATTTAAGCCTATTGCGATGTGTTTGTGTGTATTCTAGATAAGAACATACTCCCCCGAAACGGCAAGACCGATTCTCATGAAATTTTGTGTGGTTATTGGGCAGGTCTGAGAATCGGCCAACATATTTTTTTCATACCTCTAAGAGATAAGGGTTGCCACTCCTAACATTCCTGGCAAATCAAGTGAATTTAAAACTCGGTAGGATAATTTACATTACATTTACTTATTCCTTTCCAGGAAAGTTTTCTTAAGAAGAAAGGAATTCTCCGATTTTGCTTACAATTCATATTTTGATGTCTTTATAAAATACATATGATCAGATCAATATTTGCACATAATGCAATTTCGTGAATTTGCCACAAAAATAAATCATTGGAAGAAAATAAAGATCTAGACGAGCGAGTGAAGCGAGCGTGCCGGAGGCCGGCTAGTAATATATATATATTGAAACTGACCCATTTCTGAGAGATTAAGGTTCAGTTAAAAAAAATTTTGGCTTCAAAAAATAAAATAAATAAAGTTTTTTAAAATGTTCTTAAATAATGCACGTTAATAGTTACTCCAAATAAAGTGTTTGCATTTTTTCAAAATATCAAAATTTTGTAATGATAAGGTATCATAGAATCATAAAGCTCTTTGAAATAGACGAAACTTACTAGAATGCAGTTAAGTTTTTTAGCCAGAATTCTTGCCATCAAACATTTTAATTTTTTTCGATTTGGCTTCAATATTATTATACTGAATAAATTAAACTTTTCGAAAAAATACTTATTTTATAATTTTAAGGAAAATATGCATTAACTGAATAACTCTCAAATATTTAACATTCACAATAAGAACATATTTTTGTTGAACTTTTAATTCCCTAGAGCTTAGTGGAAATACCCACGTGCTTATATTTTTCTGCGAAAAATATATAAAAAATTTTTCTGCGAAAAATATATAAAAACCAGCTAATTATGGCACACAGCTGCTGAAATTTTGGAGATTTTAGGCGAAAGCTTTTGATTAGCTAGAGGATTTAAAACCAATTTTTATTAGCGCTCTTTAAAATATTTTTTAAGTATGCAACAAATTGCTTCAAATTTCAGTTTAAAATAATCTCTCTTCTAGCCCAATGCAACGTCTAAGGCAACCCTCGTATCAATTTTAAGCACTTATTAACTTGTTATATATTTTTATTTTTTTTATTTTTATTTCACAAAAAAAAAACCAACATAAGCAGCAACATTTGTCATTAATTATGTTTAATAATGCATTAAAATATGTAACGAGCTTTTCATTGAATTTTTAGATCCACACAAAGCATTTAAAATAAGTTTAATTATTCTTTCGTTAAATCATATTAAAATTTATTTATTTATAAACTTCGATTTTCTTGTTATTATTTAGAGTGTAGCATTTTAGAAAATTTCACTTGGCCACAAAATATTTAAAATTTCAAAAATTTTAATTTCAATTTCACTTGCAACACACACACACACACACATACGCAAAATGGCGGCCAGGCAATGTGTGCATAATTAATGCATATTTCACTTTAAAATGCAGGAAATGGCATTGCGGCACGCATACTAATGCAATCAGAACGAGCGCTTGGGCGAGCGAGAACTTGAGAGGGGCCTGGCTTTAAACAACATGGCGGATTTATTTGCAAATGGCTGCAATTGCAGTTGTTGTTGTTGTTGTTGTTGTTTGTGTTTTTGTTGTTTTCTTTTGCGCCAGCTGCTGCTGCTGCTGAGCCGCTGCCTCTGCCTTGTCTGATGCTTTCTTTTCAAGTTTTACAGTGATTAACGTTTAATTGTTGCTTGATGTTTTAATTGTGTGGGTGCGTGTGTGTACAGCATATGTGTGCAGCGTGCATTTGTATGAGTGCAGTTGCTGCCCGAAAGTATGCTAAAAATTGAGCATTAAATGCTTTACAATTTTAATTACTTTATAAACTGTATTTTTAAAATTTTTTTTAATTACATTTTAAAACACGCTTTTATTTTTATTTATCAAGCCTACGTTTTTTTTTACTTTTATTTATTTTGTTAATAATAATAACAAACACGTTTGCTCCGTGCGCTTTCGCAAATCCACGCGCGTCTCGACGTATCTCAAAACACGAACTAAACGACGAATTGTTAAGCATGCCGCTGCACAGCAGCCGACCGACACGAGCAGCGGTGGCAGCGCAGTCGACGCTGACGCCGCAGCATCACAACAACAACAGCGAGATAACAAAAACAGAGAACACACAAAAACAGATGCCAATTGTGTGTAGAGTTGCTCTCACGCTCTCCACACACACACAGCACACACTGTGCCGGCTCATAACGGTAAACGACAGCCATCGCCGGCAAAATGAAAAACACGTTTAACCAAAAGAGAGCGCGCGCCAAAAAGCATTAGGCATTACCTTTGTAGACTTTATTTGACTGTCTGGCTGTTATCAGTGCCAAAGGCATTGCCAGTTGGCAAGAAAGTGAGAGTAAAAGCGCGCCAAATAGAGAGCTTAAAGTTTTGTCAACGACTTGGTTTGAGCTTTAGCTTAAGGATTAAAAGCTGCGAAATGTATCCTGTGCAAGCACCGTGGTCTAAAAAGCTTGCACAGTAGGCAAAAGCTAACAGTTGAAAAGCTTTTATGTTTAAAGTAAAAGCAGTTAAAAAAGTTGTGAAGTTTGTGGACAAAATAAAAGAGCTACACTGAGAAAAATAGTCAAGCATGTTTAGCAAGCTTAAGAAGTGAATTGTTAGTGCAATATAGAACAAATATTATTAATTTTCAAATAAAATTAAATCAAATTTAAATTTTTTTATTTTAAAACATTGCCATGAAAATATTACAAATAATATTAGAGCCGTAAACAAGAGCTGTGCTGTATCTTTAATTTTCAAAAATCGATTTTTTCGAACGATTCTCTCCAAAAAAAAATCGATTCAATCGATTAATCTTACTAAATCAGTATGCTTTAACAAATTTAAGCCGCAGAAAAAGACACGAAAGGAAATCTATATAAACAAATAGAATATTTATACAAAATACACTTAAAATTATTTCCTTATTTTAAAATAACGAAAACAATTCAAAACTTGATAAAAGAAAACAAAATTAATAATTCTTTTATTTCAAAATTCAAAGCTTAAGGGGATCTTACTATGTAATACCTCATTTCCGAGCGCTTATTCAAAAATTGATTACTAGAAAACTACAAATGATTTCGGGAAGAGGTTTTTTGTATTGTTATCATTCATTATTGAACTTTAAATAGTTTTTTTGGTTTTACAAAAAATGACGTATGTGACAGCTACACGTCCTTTACTGCGTCCTCGTCAAAATTGTCCAGGGCGCACGGGGTGAACGATTTTGACCGATCAGATTATCAGAAACCAAAAAAATTTTAAAATTAATTTTTCTCATCCCCTTGGCTATGGATAGACACGAGCTTTTTCAAAAATTCAAAAAAATTCTTATAATAATAGAATTTTTGTTTCACTTTTTTTTCTGCTATTAAAGGCTGTTACAAATTTTTGGACAAGAATTTCAAAAAAGCTCGTGTCTATCTGTTGCGGCATGTTTTCTGATGATAAAAATGTTAAGTATGACAAGATCGGTCAGGCAGATTTTTAGAAAACGTTCACCCCACCTCTAAAAAGACGACTTTCGGAAAAACACGTTTAAAGATTGACAACGTACAGCAGAAACACGAAAAACGACCGCGCGTGACCTTGAAAAATGCTCTGTCACTGCCAAACGAGCCCGATTTACCAGCGTATTTCTATCACAATTTAATGAAAAAAATGTAAAAAAAAACGATTTTTCGAAACTGTTACATAGTAAGACCCCCTTAATAAGAGAAATCATAAAAATTAAGTTATCATTTCTTGAATTTTTGTTAAAAAACACTTAAAAACGACCTCTGGCGGCAATTTAAATTACAAATAGATGAGAAAAATTGATTCTTCCAATACAAAAACCCCAAAACGATGTTTGGCCTTGTAAATGGAAGGTCTTAGTCGATTTTTTAATATTTTGATAATATGTTTTAAAAAAGTGAGCGACTCGAAATTTATTTTGGACCCATATCTTAAAATACTTAAAATGACTCTAAGAATCAAAATTGCTGAGAGGCTTAAACCGTTTTTCTAACTCATACAATTAATACGCTATAATGTACATAAAAGATCGATGTTCAATTAATAAGAATCGATTTTATTGTCAGAAAAAAAGAATCGATTAAATTGATTTTAAGTCGTATCGATGCTCAGCTCACCCGTAAACTCTATAAAACAAGAAAGCAATAACAGTTTGACAGAGATTATTCTTTTTCCATTTTATCAATGGAGTAGAAAGTAAAACGTTTCAAAGTCTCGAAATAATTTGTATTTGAAAAACTGTTTTTCTTTATCTTCGATCTCTGGAGACATAAAAGAGCTAGATGGAAAGCTAAGGGTCATTGCGAAGCATCCAAATCCGGTTACAGAATTGGCATATCAGGATTTTTGGATATTTGAAGTTGTGCACCCGAAAGACGGCTTTTAATCTTACTTTTGAGGTTATGTTTTGAAAAAAATTTTGTGATGCGCCAATTCTGAGCCCACATTTGGATTCTACGCAGAAAATTACTTCGGAAATGACTTTAAGCTTTCCAACATCTGACATGACCCCGGTATTTGTAGTCCTGTGCAAATAATTATTATAACTTTTTAAAAATCTGTATATAAAAAAAGAACTTTGAGCGTGAAGCTCAACATGAACATTTACAAAATTTTGGTCAACAAATTAATTTTTATTTATTTTAGTTGGATTGGAAATACGACTTCTAATATGATGGAATTATTTACCAAGCCACCATCTCCTACCTACCTTATTCCTAAGCTTTTTACACCTTTCTTTCTTTCTAAAGCATTTTAACGTTTATTTATTTAAAATTTGCTATTATCTGCCATCTTAAATCGCCCCCTAATAATTACTATTTAATTATACAAATATACCGAACATTTTACTACACCATAGAGTAAAGTACGATAAGAACAAAAGTGAATGGAAATTTTGGTAGCAAAAACTAATAAAATATAATATATGCAAAAGCTTTTTCTTTATCTAGTTTTTACTGTCAACAAAACTCACTCAACCCAATTATGTTCCATAATTTTAAAATAAATTGTTATCAGTGTTAATGAATTATCATTCAGTCTATTTGCTTTTTATCAAAATGATTCGCCAACAAAGACCATGACCTTGATATAAAATCCAAAATTGTGGAACTCATTTTTTAGTAATTATATTTTTATTCATGGCCCTACTGCGTGAAATAGATAAAAATTATATTTACTGGATTAAGCAAGTTATCTTTATTTCCAATAGCATTTATTTTTATACCAAATGGCTTAGCTTGCAAAAGAATCCATCTATCAAATAGCGATGGTACATCGGCAAAATATCATTATTGAGTCATTATCGTGCTCATCGCCAATTTTTTTTTTTATGAAGAGAATATATAAGCATTTGTCTCTAGAACTAATTCTGTGCTAAATATAGGGGGTGGGGATCAATCCCCTTTTCATACATAAAAAATATTATTTTCCTATAAAATTTATGAAGAAAAATAAATCAATTACTAGATCCTATTAGAACATAAAAAAATTTTTGTTGGAAATATCTAAAGCGTGCATTTATTTGAATTCATAAATGAAAACTAGTTTTTAAAAAGATTAAAATATTTCTGATTAAAAAATTTGTTGTTTTTAAATCCAAAAGAGATCTAGATATTTATATTATTTTTTATTCTTTTACTGTATCTCTCTTCTCCATAAAAATGCAGAAAATCTGGCAGGAAAAGCTTCAACATCTTAAAATTTTAGTGTTAATCGTGATTTTTTTTATCTGGATAACTATAAAAGTTAGTTTTAAACAACAAATGTTTTGTTCCTTAGCCCTAGTTAAGGAGCCTTTAAAAGTTTATGCAAGCCAAATATTATGAAAATCACGTATTAGTTATATAAAATTGCATCGTTATTAGATAAGTTAAGTTCTATAAATTATAAATTATAAAAAAAAGAAGCTTGTTGAATTGTATTGAAATTTAAAGACAAGTCAAATAATATTTTTAAATAAATTTATGGCTTCCAAAAAGTTAATTTTTAAACTTAACAAATTAAAATTAACCATTTTCTCTACATATTGCTAGTAATTTTATTTCTTTTAATTTTAGAGCTTTGAATAAATATTTTATACATTTTTAAAAAATATCAAAATTTTTTAATGCAAAGTTATTTTAAATTTATATTTAAAATTTAATACCTATATATATTGCCACTTTAATTATTTTATAATTAAGAAAATATGTTCCTTGAGGTAGAAAAAAATTGCCAAAGCTAGAACTTTTAAATTAATTTTTACCAAAATTTGTTTGCGATATCTCAAAATAAATTCTTCAATAAACATTTTTGTTCAATCAAACCTAATTTTCAGGCAAAATTTTTTGAAAAACTTTAAATAACGATTTTGTCCACTTACGAGGGTGGATTGATAAGTTTCCGGCCTGACCAAGAAATGGCGCCACTAGGCCTACCTTGAGGTGGCGTTCTATAGTACCATCCTTAGATAGCTTGTAGCTATAGTTTCAGCCCGATCGCCATGTTAGTTTAGATTTGAGAGCACACTGAACAAGACGCCTCTGTGTTTTTCTTGAAAATTCGAAATTCGAAAAAACATTTCTACCGCCAGTTTGACGTTGTATAAGCGTATTCCAAGCGAATTTTTGCGTCGATTCATAACCGTTGACGAAACTTGGGTCCACCACTACACTCCTAAAACCAAAGAACAGTCTAAACAGTGGATTGGACCAGGGGAACCAACTCCAAAGAAGGCAAAAACCATTTTTTCAGCGAACAAGGTTATAGCTACTGTTTTTGGGATGCAAGAGGTATTATATACATTGATTACCTTGAAAAGGGTAAAACTATCACTGGTCAATACTACGCAGATTTATTGTAACGTTTGAGCCACGAGGTGAAAATTAAACGACCTCATCTGGCGAAGAAAAGAATCTTGTTTCATAACGATAACGCACCAGCGCACAAGTCAATCGTTGCGATGGCTAAAATCAACGATCTGAAGTTTGAATTGATGCCGCACCCTCCCTACTCTCCAGACCTAGCCCCGAGTGACTATTATCTGTTTCCTAACCTCAAAAAATGGCTTGGCGGTAAGAGATTTGCGGACAATGAAGAAGTAATCGAAGCTGTAAATGGGTATTTTGAGGAGCTTGACGAATCAGTCTATAGAGATGGCATTACTAGACTAGAACACCGCTATGAGAAATGTATCAGCCTTGGAGGAGATTATGTTGAGAAATAAAAAAAAAATTCTTAAAAACGTTGTTTTTCTTGGTCAGGCCGGAATCTTATCAATCCACCCTCGTATATAACCATGTGACTATATACAGTCAAACAAAAACTGTCCCAAGACCGCTGTAAAGGTTAGCTATGAGTTTTAATAAAATGCTTTGGAAAAATTCTTATATTAAAAACTTGCAAATATTGAACCGGCCCATCAGATGATTGCTTTAGTGTGGTCGTCTATAAGAAACCTGAGTGAAAATTTCTTTCAAAGATATCTAGTCTGCATATATCTTATTTTCCTGGCACAGCTAAGCACCAAATGGTCTATGCTAGGCTGCACTCTCTTGTGTGGCCACCCAGTGTAACCTAACCTAGCCTATATCTTCTTCTTTTTTTCGAATTTTAACTGACTTATTTTTATTACTTTCAATATTTTGCAGTTCCTTTTTCTCTGCATATTATCTTACTAAAGTCCTTACCAAGTCTTAATTTTTTCATGTAAAATTTCCCGAATAAGTCTTTTTATCTGCTGCTATTAAGCGCGCTTATAACATTCATTAAATATAAATCATTAACATAATGCACGGGATGAAAAGCGTCGCTCAATTTGTAAGTGGCGAATTTTCCGCGCTGGAAAAGCCGTGAAAGATAATTTTTTTTCTTTTTACCGAGCTTAAGTTAACGAAATGCAAAGAAAATTATAATAATTGAATTGTCTGCTTGAATGAGAGAAAAATGCGTGGGCGATGCTGACGGCAATGGAAGATCAACAAAAAAACAAAAAGCAAAGAAAATATTGACAAAAAGTGGAAAGAAAAGGAAAATGAAAAGCATTTACAATAATTGCCTTAAATAGGCGAATGTGTAATTACAAGAGAGAGTGGAGAGGGGGTGGAAGATGCAGATGACGCAGTAGCCGCTTGAGCAAGATGAAGAAGAAAATAATGAAGATGATGATGATTGAGAGAGAGAGAGTGTAAGTAAGCCGAAAACAAACACAGCGCACATTACAACACTTGAAAAACACGCGTTGCTGGGTAAGGGTGCCACAGGAGGGATTCAAGGGGATTTGGTTGCATCAAAAGATGCCTTTGCTGGTGTCGCTGATAAGTGGCAAGACACACACACACACACATGCAAAGACAAACAAACAGCAGGCACAGACACGCACGCATTTGATGAACTGACTCTGATGTGTGTGTGGCATGCAACATTCATTCATACAAATTGCAATTCTGATTGAAAATCCAATTGAGACATTAAGTGGCCAACTGGTTGATCTATTGAATGCCCTGCCCCAATCCTAGGCCACTCCACTCTGCCACAGATCTCTGGCAAGCTCAAGTGGTGCCAGTCAGCCCCTCTCCCCACCACTCGAATGGAACTACGCTCAAAGTTGATAACACAAATTGCTTGCACGTTTCAATGCCATCAAAGGAAAATTTGATACTCTTTGGGTGTATTAACTGATAAAGTTCGGAGAGCTCATTAGACCCGGCAATTAAGTTAATTCCAAAAATAAGTTTGCTTTTCGTTTATTTTTTTTATTTTTATTATACTTCGAGCATAAGAAGAAAATTCCATTCTTGATGTTTCGTACTTCATCGTTTGGTCAATTCGGCACGTTCTTTTGGCCAATGCCCACCACCCAAGAATGGGCCCCACAAGAGAAAAGATAATAAAGAGTGAACAAAATAACGTAGAATAAACGTGCAAGTGCAGAACAACAACAAACAAAGCGATACACGACAATGGGCCAAAATGAAATTTAGGTGGAGAAATTGCAAAAGTTTTCTTTCGAATTTTAAGTGTTGAAATATAATGTAAACTTATATGGAGAAAACCAATTAGATTATAATAAATTAAATTTGTAATTTTCAATACAAACAATTATTTGGTATACAAAAACAATACAAAATTATTTGGTATTTTGTTTTCAGAGTCTTAATTTGGAAAAAAAAAATTCAAAAACTTTTAAAATAAAAAATAAATCTGCCCAGCTTTATTGTGTGATTTTTTTTTTTGGTTTTTCGGAATTTTGTTTGAGAATTTTTCTTTTCGGAAACACAACTTGAAAAGAAAGTTTGAAAATTTGGAGAGCTAAAAAAAATAAAATGGAGAAATTTAAAAAGTTTTCTTTGGAGTTTTATGTATTGAAAAATAATGTAAACTTATACAGAGAAAAATAATATTTTTTTTTAAATTTTTAATTTTTAGCTCAACTTAGACAAATTTTAATTATTTAATAATATTGAAAATTAAAAAAAAATCGCTGGCATGAATATTTATTTTGTACGAATTTTGTAATTTTGTTTTAAAAATGTTTAAAAATTTTTGTTTTCAAAGTCTCAATTTGGGAAAAAATTTTGAAAAATTGTAGAAGTAATAAAAAAATCCGTTAGTTGTTTCTTACGTATTTTCGAATTTGACTTGAAATTTTTGTTTTCGGAGACTCAACTTGAAAAAATATGCTCGAAACTTTGACAATTCAAAAAAATGGGCATGGTTTTAATAATTATTTTTAACGTATTTCTGAATTTTATTTGAAAAGTTTTGTTTTCAAAGTCTCAACGAAATTTTCCAAAAATTGGGAGAAGTATAATCTGTTTAGGAATAACTATTTTTAACGTATTTCCAAATTTTGTTAGATAATTGTTGTTTTGGGAATTCTTTCATTTATAGGTTAGAATTCAATATGGATTCATAACACAGCCACAGAGGACTTTTACTTTCATCGACTTTTTTAGGGTCTCTGAACCGCAAGGTCCAATAGATTTTAGCACGGCAATGTTTTAACATAATCTCAAAAAAAAAAACCCATAAAAGCATATAAAGTTATACTAGTTTTCTATATATTCCTCGTGCGACTCAATCCGTATCCGAACAATCAATCCGCCTACCACTTTAGGGGAAAAAAATCCCATATGAATTGTAATTTTAGAGGTTATATCATCCACCTGCCGTTCTGAGGGATTTTTCATATTGGATTCGGTTTTACCGAACCAAAAACATATAGAGATGTCGTCGGATATCAAGATTTGGAATATATTCTTTATAGAGTTGTATAGAATGGAACATATAACTTTAGGATATCAAAAAAAATTACCAACTTTTAAACATTTTTTTAGCCAGTTTTCCAAAAGTTTTGTCTCTTGATAATATTATTAAGGGTTGAAAAAAATGTTTGAGTTCTCAAAACGAAGTTAGTCCTTTTAGTTTTAAGAAGAAGATGATAGTTTTATTTCTTTTATTAGAACAATACAATAATTAATATTTTGCATTTTTATCTTATTAAAACAGTAAAAGGCAGTCCCGAAGTCTCGATCGATTTCAACGAAGACACATTTTTTAAAATTAAAATTAAAGGAATAGAAACCTAAATTCGATTTCTTATACAATTTTGAAAATTAAAGGAACTCAGGAAGTCCCCATAGATTTCCTTAAAGATTCTATTGAAATTTAATTAAATTAAAAACAATGGAATTTCACTTTAATCTTTAAAATTGTGATCTTGTCAAAAAGTTAAAATTAAATTTATAGACATTTTGTTAAACTTAAATTATTGATCTGAATGAAGATATTTGTGGATACAATTGATTTTGCAAAAGATAATTTAATGGAATGAATAATAACGCTTAAGAAATATTTAGTTACGGCAATCTGACTTTCTGGATAGTTTTTAATTTTTTTTACATATAGTATATTCATAAATTCAAAATAAATCAAAAATTGGTATTTTTAAATAAAAAAAAAAATAATTATAGTACAATAAGAACCGGAACTTTAATGTTAATTTTACGAAGTTAGTATAAACTACTTTTTATCCACAAAAGATAAAATTTCCAATCAGAATAAACTAGCATACAAAATATTTAATACTTTTTTATTATAACTATCTCACATTTTTCACATTGTATCCAGCGCGTTAATGCACTTGATTGTATTCAGGCTGTTTTCCGCAGTATTCCCAACAGTCTCCGGTCGGTCATTCAACCGTATTTACAAACAAAAATATGAATATATCTTATAGATACAAAAGTATCTTTGCAATGCATAAATCTGTCGTTGCTGTGACGGTAAATTGCAACACAAAAGGCATATTGTACGAGTATGCATATGTATATATTTATATTGTCAGTGGTGTGGTCAATTTAAGATAAATCTTAAGAGCTATACAAAAAGATAAGAAAAATATTCAGGCACTTACCTTAAACATTAATGGATTGCGCTCTATATCGGCTTCAGCATTTTCACAGAGAGTTTCCGTTTCCGAGAGAAAAGCGAGGAACTGCAAGGGGAAAAGAAATTATTATAAGACTCTGTGGTAGGCATAAAGAGTATCTGAATTTTAAGGCAATAAAAGATTATTTTTTTTAAATCGCGAGTGCTTTGTAAATAATAATAAAAAAAAACAAATTTTTGGAAAAAAGTTTCATTCAAAGAAGAGTATGTTTTTGGTACGATTGTTTCAGAGTTCCTCCGAATTTAAGCTAACCAAAATGTTTTGAGCTCTTTAAAAGAATTACTAATAAAATTTCTGAGTTTTAAATCGTCGTAGAACTGGAAATTTGTATTATATCTAATTTTCGTAAGTGTATGAAATGAGAGAAAAAAAATTAATCTTTTGGGACAGTACTCGGACACCTTGGATACCCTATAATACTTGATACTTTGAGAAGTTAGACGTGATAAAGGAAAAAGGGGTATGTTTATTTCAAAAATCATCGATTCCTTGTGTATAAGGCTCATATGAGTGTGATCTCTTGGTTATTAAGAAATTTATATGTAGTAGGTTGCCTAGGTATCTCTGTAGCTGTAGTGTAGATGGTACCTATTTATTATGTTATCGATATGAATCAACATACTTTCTTGATTTTATTTAACGTGGTATGTTCCTTTGCAGGATTAAAACCACAGCGTTCAAATATGCAACTTAAGTGTACATATAACACAATGAGTCTGGATTAATGCGCCAACTAACGCCCCTCAGAGCAATCAGTCGACACTGATAGTTCTTCGGTACCAATTTGAAAGCATGTTGTCGGGCATGCAATTCCCCCTTGGTAAGGGGCGAGATGTATCTATCATCTCTTCTGAATTATGGCTAGCAGCACCCAGTTGAGATCGCAACACCTCGCCGAGCCAAGCTGACTCTACCCGCGATTTGGGTTTCAACCACAGCCACCACGATACTCCCACAAAGGGGCCGACCTCAATGAGTACGCTTGGACGTATACTCAACCCGTGGCAACGAAATTAAGGGCTCGGCTTGCCCTCTCCTTTCAATCCCGACTCGGATTTATGTAACCCCGCCAGTTTTAGCATCAAATTATCGGGACTGGTCACCCATCTGCCATCTGCGGTCCAATCATCCGCCGACGCCTCATAAATACGACTTCCTGTCAGCATCCACTCTGCAGTCGAATGTGGCCAACATTGACGCTGTCTTCGACGGCTAACCCCAAGTTGCTCCATATAACGCCACGCTCCCATTTCCTGACGATCCCCATTTACTCACCGCTTACGACAAGCAGGGGAAAACTTAGGTGGATATTCTAATTCCGCCACCTCACGGGACGATATGAATCGACACACATCCTTTATAAACCCTTTGTTAAAATTTAGTTCTGTAGCTCATATGGTCTCTGAGATCAAGGAGCTCATTAAGTTGACCGCAGCTGGTATAATTTAAAGACGATCCGAAAATATTTGATGGACACAAACATAGATCAAAGGTTATAATTTTCACTTCTTATGTTTTTTTCTGAACTATAGAATAGTTAAACCTTAAAAACTTTTTTCCAATCAAACAAATTTTGGTTCAAAAAGTCGTATAACTATCTTAACATAATTAATAAATAAAAGCTGAACATGTTTAGTAAGCTCTAAAATTGGAATCATGGAACCAATTTCGAGATATATCGAAAAAGAATTTTTCGAAATAAAAAAAAGTCCCTAACCTTAACAGCAAATATCCCTGTACTAAAATGATTTCGATAATTTTTCGACCAACTTAAGATTTGGTCGCATTCATAAATGCTTTCGAATGAAATTTTCATAGTTTTTTACCTATTTTCGTGTCTATCAAAAACTTTCGGATCTTTAAGTTTTTATATGCAGGTAAAAAGGAAGCTTTTTGTGGGTGGGGATATTGAAATCGTGAGATGTTGCAAAAATGGCCACACTAATGTTCATACAGACTGAGAGATTGGCGAACATGGCTTTATCGTAGTGTTGGATTACTCATGAATGAATAAACAAAAGAGAGTAAGTGAGCCAATTTAGCCAAGTTGCTCTTTTGGCTACTCCTCGCTCACGAACTCCTCTTCAGGACTCCCTCTCCACGACTCCCTACTCACGACTCCTTGATCACTACTCACTTGCTCAATGGAAGTGCAATAAGGGAACCAGATTAAGTGAGTAGTTAAGCAAGACTACTCTCAATCACTTTAAAATCAGCTAGTTCTTCAAAGTGAGTAGTTAGGTAAGACTACTCTCACTCACTTCAAAATAAACTAGTTCCTTAAAGTGAGTAGTTAAGCAAGACTTCTTTCACTCACTTCAAAATTAACTAGTTCTTCAAAGTAAGTAGTTAAGCAAGACTACTCTCACTCACTTCAAAATTAACTAGTCCTTAAAGTGAGTAGTTAAGCAAGTGAGTAGTTAAGCAAGACTACTCTCAATCACTTTAAAATTAACTAGTTCTTCAAAGTGAGTAGTTAAGCAAGACTACTCTCGCTCACTTTAAAATGAACTAGTCCTTAAAGTGAGTAGTTAAGCAAGACTACTCTCAATCACTTCACAATCAGCTAGTTCTTCAAAGTGAGTTGTTAGGTAAGACTACTCTCACTCACTTCAAAATGAACTAGTTCTTCAAAGTGAGTCACCAGCACTACAATATCACTTCCCTACTCTGAAAGTTATAATCTACCACACCTGCAACTACCATAAAAAATACCCTTTATCCCCGGAAATAAGAGTACATTCGACCCATATACGGAAATTTGCTTACCTGATCCATAGCGCGATCGAAAGATTGCAGATTGTGCACAGCGGCATGCAATTGCTTGCCACGATTAACGACGCCATTGTTTAGATTGGAGTAGCTGTAAATAGCAAATCCAAAGAGAAAATTAAAACAATTTACAAGACACAAATAAATAAACAAACAAGCAATATGCTCCAATTCCAGGAGCAAACTTTGTTGCGAAAGTGCAAGTCATTATGGCAAATGAAATGCAAATCCTAGTCAGCTCATTTGAATACAAATTGCATGACTTTTAGCATAACATTAATGTGCGGATGCCTTTGAGGCGGAACTTCTTCACTCACCGTTGATTAATGGCTTCCGTAATCTTCTTGATTCTCGAAGTATCATCATTGGGATAGACTGCAATAAGTTTCTGTGTCAAATCGTTGAAGAGCTCAAAGTGCTGCTTATTCTGATGCAGCTCGGCATGGAAGGACTGCAATGGGTAGCATAATGTCAATGTGTTTCAATTAGTAATCTCTCTCGCTCATACACTCTCCTACCTTTTGCTCCTTTTGCTGTGCCTCGAGTATGTCCGCAGTGGTGGCTACAGTTCCCATGCGCTCCGCACGTTGTTCCATGCGTGCCAGCCACTTCTCCAGCTCCACACGTTTCGCCTCGAAGCTGTGCCGACAGAGAACAATTCACATTAAATGGATGATTTGAAAGTGGGTCGAGAAATGGATGCCAAAACTTACCGCTGTGAATCGCTTAGCATGTTCTTGAGCTGTGCGGCACGTTGTAGGACGCACTGGGAGGTCTCATCCCAATGTTCACGCAGACGTGTGACTGTCAATTAGGAAGAAAGAGTGTGAAAAACTTGCTTAGTTTGGTAGTGTTGGTTAATAGTAGTAAAAATAAAGTAAAAAACAACAAATATTAGAACAGTTCTTAAAAAAAGTTAGCGTACTCAATAACTCGGGAGTTTTAGAAAAACTTTGTCGCCTTGTCTGGGATTAGGCGAGTCTTTTAATTATGCTCTTATTGCCACCTTTTTTTAATACAACTCACAATTAATTCATAATTAGGTTCAACACCATGCATTTTGTTTAGGTTTAAGTTAGACTGGATTTTGTTTTATTTATTATAGGTCAGCTGCAGTGTTGTGTAAGGATAAATTTGCCGTTAGTTAACTGTGCCTCAACAGTGTTAAATAACAGTTTTGGTTTTAATGCTATTTAAGTCTGCAAGTTTTACCTTTTAAACAGCAACGCATATAGTCCAAGTCAGCTGAACAATGCGGAGCTATGGAGAACTGATGTAACTCTATTAAATTTGGAATATAAATTAGATATAAAGTAGAGTAGAAATAGTTACTTATAGACTCTAAAAGTATGTATAAATTTTAAATTCTTTTTTTATTAGTTGGGATGTGGCTTTGAAGTAGTTGAACTTGGTATTTCTGGTCAGAATTCGATTGTGAGTCTCATAACACAACCACACGGAAAATAAACTGTTTTCGATTTTTATTTAGAGTCCCTGAATTCAACTGCGCTTTTAAGTAAATCTTAGCACGTCAATGTTTTGACATAATCTCAAAAAACCGAAAAAACTTGTTCTCTCTGTATGTTTTTGGGCTCAGCTCAACTCTGATTTGAGCAACCAAACCGCACTATATTTTAGCGGAAAAATCTAGGGTGAGATAAAAAGATCCCTCAACAACATGATGTGGTGGGATGTTTCGATCTCGAATTCGGATTAACCAGTTAAAAAAAACATATCTAAAAGTCGTTAGACTCCGAATAGATTCTTTATAGTGTCAGTCTTTTGAAATTATAGAAAAAAAAATTATTTTCAGGTTCAAAGGTATTAGACCACTGACGGATGGTCGAAGGGTTTTCGGGTACGCAGCACTTTGGGGCATAAATCGCAAAAGAATTGGTATCTTGGAGATTACCTCAAAAACCTGACGTGATGGGGGACTTTGAACTTGGATTCGGATTTACCGAACTAAAAAATATATAAAGAAGTCGTTGGATATCAAGACTTGCAATATATTCTTTATAATATTTTGAGGTTACAGGTACAAAAACAAAACTAATTTCCGGGCTCAGAGGTTTTACACCACAAGTGGAATGGATCCACTGAGCGTGAGAGCATTCCAGGCCAGCAGTAATCCATAACGACCACAAACGACCTATCCGGCTGACCCTTTACCGCCCTGAGGTCCCGGGAAGTAGGTGAGTACAGGCTAAGAAGTCCCCTGTCACCAGACATCCTTATAATGTTTGGAAGCCAGTCTGGTACCTAAAGCTGGTAGCCCCAGTACCAGACTAGGATACTTAAGCCCATGGGGGTTTTTTTGGTCTGGATCTCTTAAAAGTTGTAAAATGGGACAGCCTTTTAGCTGCACTTCAGAAGTGAAAAACCCTCCCTAAAACTGAATCCTGGATCCCCACCTGTTTCAGACCATGACTTGTATGTGTCTGAGTTCGGGTGGTGAGACACTGAAACATTTTTAATCTTAAAGCAATTTTGTTACTTTTCGACTGTAGATAAAGTTCCCGAATACCTTATATGACCTAACCTAGGTTGCACCGGTTGACCCATGGTCGGAGTCTTTCATAGACTGGATTGTCCTTAGTGATAAGAACTTATTAACCTCAATCCGATTTTTTGCTTAAACCTTATTTGAGGAGTCGGATGAAGCATTTATAGAATGTTTCGAAAGTAAAAATATATCAAAGTTTATTTCTTGATCGAACTAAGTAGATACCACGTAAAAAATCTAGAAAAAAGCTATTTCGTTTTAATAATGTATCAAATTGGGAAAAGTCTAGGTCGCAAGCAAGCCATCATTCGTTTCTATGGAATCCTGGTGCACCATCTAATTTGTTTCCCTATCTTAAAGAATGGTTTGAAAATTCTATTACTTTCACAAAATTTCTGTAACTTTTTCCTTTCATTTGAAAAAAGTCCAAAAATTGCATTCAAACAAGCTGTAACTGACGAACTTCCAGAAACCCACACCCCT